>JAJLWT010000033.1:0-120048 GCA_030570835.1 Suhomyces tibetensis
AACCGGAGACCTTTCGCATGCTAAGCGAACGCGCTACCAACTACGCCACACGCCCTTTCAAGAAATGGTCCCTAGCAGGATCGAACTGCTGATCTCGGCGTTATTAGCACCGCGCCTTAACCAACTGGGCCAAGGGACCTTTCTGTGTGGTTTTTGATTCACAGAAACAACATGTCAGCCTTACACATGTGGTAGTATGAACTTAAGAGAGTAGTTCTCTTTGCTCTTATCGAAGATTATGTACAAATAATGAGAGACTGGACCAGGTTTGTTTCAACTTCATACATCAAGCAGTCTGAATCAGAATTACTTTGTTTATTTTTTTTTTTGTTTTTTAACATATGTGAGCTATTAGGTATTTTAATGGTTGTACAGTTTTTTTGCATTTATCAAAAGAAATATAGAATAAAGTAAAAATTATAATCGTTTTAAACTCAATACATTACCCCTAACATAGTAATAATGTGATTTACGTATCAAAGGTATGTTATATATACTGTTTACTATATTTCTCTAGTTGATTTCACTAACACTTGACCTATGGTGATTCACCACTCAACTTTATTGATAATTTATCGCGCGCCAAATTTAATCAATATCAACAGCATCATCGTTTCAATCATGGAGGTTTACGAACCCTTACCATTAATAGATAGACCTGATATCTTTAATCCAGATGCAATGGAAGGCAATGAAGACGACATTCCACAAACAATCTTCAACTCTCCGAATAGAAAAGCTTGGGGTTATACTATCATAGCATATACATGGTTTCTATTCATAATGACCATCAATACAGTATTTGAAGTATGGAGGTTTATATTGTTACCGATGTCACATTCGGAGGACCTGAAGATTCGCGCCAGGTATGAATTTCTAGAATGGTGTTTTATGAGTTTGGATAAGAACGTATTGAGAGCATGGTGTGTTTATGTGGTGTTATGGTGGTGGTCTTTCATTTCATGGTGGGGAATCAAGTTGTTCCGTCATTCCAAGGGCTCTCAGGGAGACGAATAGAAATTTCTCCTAGTAAGTTAACAGAGAGATAATCAGTACTTCTACAAGTAAATTGATGAAATCTAGAGTTCTTCAATTCTATCTAACCACCTTCACCTCTTGCTTTGGTCCATTCGGGAGCACCAGTTTGCCTGCCCCTAGGGCCTTGTACTTTCAGATATTTGACTGTTCCCAAGGATTTTAATTCACGATTATGAATTAGAATCACCTCATCATATATTTTCCGCACCAGACTTTCCAGTTGGGAATAACGGATCAATAGTTGAGCATTGATATAGTCGATCGTTTTAAGAACCACAGATGGGGAAGAAACGACCGATTTGGGGTCGATTTGGGACATTTTAGGAATATATTTGGAAGATAAGTCAATACAATAGCCGTCATTAAAGCCAATCACGTAACTCATCTTCTTACCCCAATTTTTAGCATAAATCATGGGGTTATCAAAAGCATCTTCACATGGATCTAAATGGATCCATTTTTGGACCGATAACGAGTAGTATTCACACCATACATGGTCTTCTTGGTTCCATACATAACGGATACGATTTTTATTTGGCGATAAAAGAGCATGGAGGATAAGAATGAAACAATTGACCCATTCTCCACATCTTCCAGATCTTGATTTCAATAAAGAAACTGGATTATTTATACGAGGGAAGTCCACTGTAGTATTACAAGTAGAACAAATGTAGTGTTCAATAATTGAGATTTCATCCGGGTTAGGTTCATTAGCCGGGAATTGCGAAGCACCACAATTATTGATGTTTGAATCGGTTCCACATTGGAGACACGGGGGTTTATTGATCCATTTGAAGAAGGTAGATTTGAAGTAATGGAGAGTTTCTTGAACCACGAAATCATCATATGAATAAGGAGAATCTTTCAGTTCAGCTTCTCTTTTTTCTACACCCTCATAGATGGTGGCCAAATCAATTGAATCCAATACAGCATCGATCAGTTGTGGGTTTTTATATATTTGAAGTTTGCTTGCCAATTGTAATAAGGAGGCGACGAAACTACGATCAGTAGATGGAGGTGAACCACATTTGTAGGACTTATCTATGCGATTCTGGGTATAGAGTGAGATGAGTTTGGATGCAAGGTCGGAAAAGTCTATGGGGGACATGATAAGGGATCGGTATGAAGCAGTGAGACAAAAAGGCTAAATTAATGAAGGAGAACAAAAGAACAAAAGAACTGAAGGACAAAAGGAGAAGAACAAATTATGAAGAACAAAAGAACAACACAAGAAGAAGAAGAAGGCTAGAGAAGAACTAATGACGATCAACAAAACTTCAATGGAAAAATGAATCATGTGCTATAAATGATAGCTATAAAGTTACAGCAGTATATCTACCACTTTCTACATTTCTTCAATGAGAAGAATTACCTACATCATGAACAGTTACTACTGCACTACTGGACACCTGGATTGTAAACACACGCCAAATACCAATTTCCGAGATCGTAACATAATGCAACCTTGCTTACCTCAGCAACCTCCAGGGTAACAAACAAGAATAGATCCGACCCAGCATCGATGGACAAAACCGGGCATGAAGTAGCCACGCACACGAAATAGAGCAAGAACTGTCTAGAACAATCGCAACGTTCACCAATGTGACGATCTACAGTTCATAGGATGGAGGCACTCACTACTTCGTTCGGAATATAACGCCGGGGGGTTAACAAGGAGAAGCCTATTATGGATCGTTTAGTATTTCAAAAAAGTTATCTTTTTTTAAGTTTTAAACTAAGTCCACTTGTTACCTATTTTTGGGTTCGGTACTGCCATCCCCATACGGTATGTTTTGCCGGGAGGACAGATGGAACAACAAGCATTTTTTATTTCACTTCGCCCATGTTGTGTGACTTTTGACAGTTAGAGAAGCCCATGCCAAGTCAATATTTGTATAGTCTAAGCATGGGTTTCAAGCAGACCTTTGTTCGTTTCATATAGCTGTATTATCGGTATAGTCAGTGTGTCGTCCCCTACCCACCTTAAGAGGTCACCTGATGACGACCGCCTTTTTGTCTCACGAGCCATTTCCCAAAGCAGAATCACCCGACTGTGGAAAATCGGACGTCGATGTCGGGAGTCTCGCCGATACTTTTGTCCACTTTTCGCCCCAGTTTAAACTTTCCCTCTGACACAACCACTGCTTACCTGTCATTTTCGCCGGAGGAAGAAAGCGCAATGTTTGTAAGAAGATCTCTAACTTTTTTATAGAACATCATTCCGAATTAGGGGCTCAAAGCTGTGTGAGACGATAAAGCAAAATCGGATCACAAAAAAGCACCTACTACACCCTAGCACAATACTCTCCCTCTTGGTCACCCCTCCCCTCTCAGTTTATTGTATGTGCCTCCTCCAGATTCCTCTCTTAGATCACATGTCGATTGTTCCACGTTGACATTGCCAACGCTGATAAGACAAGGCACGTGTCGCGCACGACCGTTGGGTCTTGGTACACAATCCGCATAATGCGTATCTCTCGGCTTAACATGTAATCTCACCCTGATAAAAAAATTTTTTTTTCACCAACTTTTGAAACCTCAACCATTTTCTTCTTATCAGATCAAAACTGACAAACAACACATTCTCAACTCATTTTGTTCTACCACCCTGTTTGTTTGTGATAAGACCCAACTTTTGCTGGATTTGCTGCCCCTCCAATCCCTGTTAAGTCTATCGTCCTTTTTGTTCTTGCTTCATCATGAGTGAGATCCAACAACGTCTTACTCCAGTACATCAGTCTGGTCCTCCTCATCATGCTCCCAAACCGGTTTCTAGCAATAAGAGTACCTTGGGGGTCCCTGCTGCCACGGGAGTCGCCACGCCTCCTTCCGCCGCCCTGGGGTCCTCTTCCCCGGAATCGTCAGCTCTCCACAAGCTGATAAACTCAAACCCTTCTCCACCGGTAAGAGCCCAGTCTCAGAATTCATCCCATAGTATACCTGCTCAAAACCTGAATCCTGTTCATCCAAACGCAAAAACGACCACCCATGTCAATAATGGAACCACTACCACCAAAACAAATATTTCCAGTCCCGTTTGTCGTAACTGTAAGACCCAAACTACTCCCTTATGGAGAAGAGATGAGACTGGCCAAGTGTTGTGCAATGCCTGTGGCCTCTTTCTTAAGCTCCATGGCCGCCCAAGACCTATCTCTCTTAAAACTGATACCATCAAGTCGAGAAATAGAATCAAGCAACAGCCAAATGGTTCTGCCCCTTCAGCCAACAATACTAATACAGCTACCCCGTCTTCCAAGAACTCCTCTGGTCCTAACACCCCAGAGTTGAAATCAAAGGACCCTAAGAACGTGTCGGGAAAGAAGTCTCCAAAGTTAAAGAAACCAAAAGCTAATTCTGGCCCAGACTTGACTCCTTTATTACCAGCCGCTACTGGGAAAGATACCCCTACTTCTGCGGTGAGAAACACTTTCCCTCACCCTATATCCAACACATTCCACCACCATCACCACCATTTGCCTCCTCATATGGCTACTCATCAGTTACAGGGCCATCACCCACATCATGTCGTACAACCATTACATTATCCTTCTTCAACCCCAACCCAATTTGCTCCAGGATTACAAAGAATCACTTCTCCATTGTTGTTATCTACCACCTCTTCTATTTCTAATGCTAGAGATTCCCAAACAGACAAATTGAATCCTGTCCATGCCGCTGCCGGGGCCTTGGAAAACATGTCGAATGAATTAGGTCCAAGTGCTACCTTTAAAGCCGGTGGTGCTTCTGTGAATGGAGTCTCGTTGATGAATAAATCTAATGATACGGAAATAAAGAAGGAAAATTCTGCTCCATCTTCAATCTTCTCCACTCCATCTTCAGCGTTGGGAGGATCCCATTTCTCCTCCAAATCTTCCACAGTCCCCCCTCCAAAGTTACCTGCTTTGGGGGTTTCTTCTCCATCATTTGGTCCTCAATACCATTTGCCATCCCAACAACACTCCCAAACTTCTACACCTGCTATTTCTCAAACCCATTCACCAGATACATCCCACGCTACTCTTCCTCCATTGAAGCAATTATCAGGAGAAAATAACGTTTCGTTGGGTAAGTTTTATGATGATAAAAATTACAGACAAAATTCAAACGGTGGAAATAGTGGAAATGCTAACAACTATAATAACAACACCAGCAACACTGGCAACACCAGCAACCACAATAACAACAACAATTCCAACCCTGGTAACAATATCAATAACTCTGCTGGTGATAACAATAGCAATAATAACGCCCCTAATAATAACTACAACAACAACAACAACAACAGCAATAATAGCAACAACAATAACACACACGAGGTAACGCTCTTGAAAACCAGAATATCAGAACTAGAACTTGTCAACGACTTATACCGTACAAGGATTATGGAACTTGAAGCTATGGAACAGGCTGCAAGATTACGTGAAAATTCGATGAGAAAAAGATTGGATGAAGTCTTAAGCTTAAACAACAAAAACGCTTCTCCTCCCACTACGGCTACCGATGGACCTTCTTCTGCAGGTAACCATATCAACACCACCACCATACTGTCACAAGGTCCACCAGCCGTCCCATCATCAGAACCATTGGCTGCTCATACTTCCAGTGCAGGTCAAGTATCTTCATATCCTACTTCATCCGCCTCCTTCCCTAATTATTCTATGCTGTACCACCACCCGGTTCTCCCTTCTATAAGGCAAGTTACACCTTCATCGTCGTCGGTGTTACCTCCTTCTAGCTCGATTACTTTGCCCTCTCTTAAGAGAGAAAATGACGATGTTCATGAAAGAGACGACAAAAAGCAAAAGCTTTAAACTCCGCTAAATCACGATTGGGAACTTCGGGACTCATGAACTGTTCACATTGATTAGTGGTTGTATTTTATTGGTGTAATTATTTATTTATTCTATTATGATAGTTCTATACATTGTAATGAGAAATCTTAATTTATTAGTTTTGGAAATATACAGGTACAATAACAAAATGAGCACGTAGTCTGCTACACTTAAGTACGAACATCCGGACTGTCTCTTCCTAAGAATTCTTGGAATTTCAATAAGTCCAACACGAATTTGACATCATGTTCCAAATAGTCATCCACCTTCAATTGATACTTGCTCTTATCATCGGAATACTTTTCTAAGTATAATCTGACAGTAGCTCCAGATGAACCAGTACCGGACAATCTGACGATAAATCTCAATCCACTTTCAAACTTGACGAATAAACCTTGCTTACTTGATGCTGACCCATCCAAATCAGTGTATGAGAAGTTATCAGCTTCCTTAATGACATATCCTGGAGCCAAAGTATCACCAGCCTTCTTGGTTTCAACAATGGATGTTAACAATTCAATGATTTTGTTGGCACCTTCACTGGATACATTTTCATAATCGTATCTAGTAAAGAAGGTTCTACCATACTTTTCCCAGAAAGAGTTTTGAACAATTTCAATGGAGGTCTTACTGTCTGGATTCTTTTGGTGGTAGTCGGCCAAGACATTCAACCAAGCAACAATAGCCCATAATCCATCCTTTTCTCTAATATGGTCGGATCCAGTACCAAATGATTCTTCTCCACAAATACTTAATTTCTTAGCATCAAATAAGGAACAGAAAAATTTCCAACCGGTAGGTACTTCATATACTTCAAGTCCCTTCGACTTAGCAACCAAGTCAATGGCTCCAGAAGTAGGCATGGATCTGGCTAATCCATGAACACCATTTTTTTTAAAGTATGGAATGGAATCAGCATATTCGGCAATGATAGCAACAGAATCACCTGGAGAAACAAAAGTTCCAGCACCGTAAATCATGTTTCTGTCACCATCACCATCAGAAGCAGCACCAAATGCAATATTTTCCTTATCAACTCTTTCTACCAAATCATGGGCATAGGTCAAGTTTGGATCTGGGTGCAAACCACCGAAATCTGGTAATGGCTTGTAGTGTTGTACGGATTCGATCGGCAAGCCCAATTCTTCTACAAACGTCTTGTAACCGTAAGGACCGGTAATACCGTTCAATGCATCGAACAAGATGGAGAAACCTTGGGTTTCTGTGGCGGATTTGAGGAATGACTTCATCAAAGGGAAATCAAAGATATCTTTCAACATTTCAATGTAGTCTTTGGTTGGGTCGATGACCTCGACCTCAATTGGGCCCAATTGAGTGGATCCGATTTTGGTGATGTCGACTTCAGGTAAATCAATCAATTTGTAGTCGGTCAACTTGGTGGAGACGTCGTAGATCTTGTTGGTGACGGATTCTGGAGCAGGACCTCCGTTACCCAAGTTGTACTTGATACCCAAGTCATTTTCAGGACCTCCTGGGTTGTGACTGGCAGTCAAGATGATACCACCGGTGGCTTTCCTGATTCTGATGACATGAGAGGTGGCTGGGGTGGAAAGGAAACCATGTTGGCCAACAATGATTTTTTTGGCACCGTTTCCAGCAGCGATCTTGACAATCAATTGGATCACATGGTCATTGTAGTATCTACCGTCGCCTCCGACGACCAATGTGGAGTCTTTGGCACCTTCAGGGATGGCGTCTAAAATGGCCTGGATGAAGTTTTCAGTGTAGTGTTGTTGTTTGAAGGTAGCAACTTTCTTTCTCAATCCGGAAGTTCCTGGCTTTTGGTCTTGGAACGCGGTGGTTGGGATGGTTTGAACGGAAGCCATGATAGTGGTGATTGAACAAGAAGAAAAAGAGTGTCAGGTAAGTTACGGTGGACGAAATGTGCTGTAAAATTGTACTCCCACAACACACGTTTTTGTGCTCACTCACCGGAGGGGAGGGCAGGTGCCTTAACTGAGGGGCGGCCTAGAGCTGGGGAAAAAGCAGTGGGGGAGTTCATAATATAGGGAGAATAATTATTTAGGCGAAGGGGGAGGGTCATTTCGTATTGATTGCCCAAGAGGGGGGAGATTTGTTGGATTCAAGATGGCGCCATTAATATCGTAGCACGAGGTTGGTCCGTATTTGGTGGGCCCAGGATTTTCATATTGTAGACTGCTGCAATGAGGCGGCTGACGTGGAGTTGGGACAATCCTCCCAACGCAAGTGGAGACTCTCGCCCAAAATCCGCACTACAATGCACCGAAAGTAATTAGAATATGTGACGGCAACCAACATTAAAGGGGGGGGAAGTGGTACTGTATGTTCTTGTCTGGAATCATGAAGGTGTACTAATAGTACCCAAAATTGATAACGAGAAATGTATAAGTTTGGCTACTGGAGTGACCTACAAGATAAACCAAACTTGTACCTTGTCTAGTTAAGGAAAGATATATCCAATCACCATTACAGCAAAGAGACTATCCACGACAAACCAAAATATTGTCATTATGGCTTCTTGATGACTGTTTCAAAATTCAAAGGTTCATTTCCTTAACTAAAAATATCCTCTCAGTCAGTGATCCGAATGAACTGATTTGAAATTTACGAAAGGTGATAAACGAAATATTCGGGCCTTCACTTGCAGCGCTACATAAATTTTGGGTGCAAAAAAGCACAATATAATCTCACTCTAAAGTTCATTTCTATTAATCTATATAGATGAATCAGTTTGTTTACCAAGCAATCTTGGCAAGGAAACCATTTGGATACTTTCTGTTGCACAACTTTCTCAATTCATCGTAGGTAAACACAACTAGACCAAAACCAAGCGATATGAAATAATATTCCACAGGGACTTGACTTGTGCCTAATGTGGTTTGAATGGCTGGAATATAATTGATAATGAAGGTTACTCCGAAAACAAAAGGTAAAACCATAAACAATCGCTTGTTTTGTAATGGCGATTGTTGGAACACACTCAAGTATCTTGTTCTCATAGAAAACAAATTGAACATTTGCATAATAACCAAGTTATTAAAGTAGATAGACGATGACATATTGATCCAATTTTCAACATTAGGCATACTCTCATAGGTACCATACGATAATGTCAAGTCACTAAATTTGACACCATGTCTATTAGTATTGATGAACGCCAACAACATAGATGTGAATGTGTAGAAAGTACCAATTGTAAAGTAAGAATGTAATAACAATTTGAAATCAACAAGACGTTCCTTTGTGATACTTCTAGGCAATTTCTTCAACAAGTTACGTTCATCCTTTTCGTATGCCATCACCATAGCACCTGTACAGTCAGTAATACAACAAATGATAATCATACAAAATGAAGACAACATTTGAGGCATTCCAAAGATAACATTCAACAAGACTGGCCAAAGCTCCGAATAAGTACCGGCCGGTAACAAGTAACCAATTGTTTTTCTAAGATTTTCAAATACCAACCTACCGTATTTCAAAGCTTCAATAATACTTAGGAAAAGTTGATCTTCTGAATCGGTATTCATCAAAATTAGGTCGGCTGCTTCTTTAGCAATATCAGAAGCAGTCAATATAGAGATACCAACGTCAGCTTGTTTCAAAGATGGAGCATCATTAATACCATCTCCAGTCATACCAATAATCATTCCATATTTTTGAAACTGTTTAATAATAAGTAACTTCTGTTCAGGAGTAGTTCTGGTGAATACTAACTCATTGTACCTAACCAATGTTTGCCATTGAGCTTCGGAAATCCTATTCAAATCGGGACCAGTAACACTTATTGATCTTTCTTCAACGATAATTTCCCTCTTCAAATCATGAACAGTATCAACATATTCAGTAGAAATAATTCCACATTGCTTTGCAATAGATAATCCAGTCAACTCAAAATCACCCGTGATCATAAGAGTCTTGATTCCAGCACTTCTCAAGGTTCCGATAACTTGGTCAATATTCTTTCTTGGAGGATCTTCAATTCCAACCATACCAACTAAGATTAACTCGGATTTCACTATTTCCTTGAGAGACTTGGAAGCTTGGATCTTATCGTTAAAATTGATGAAGTCTTTAGAGACCAATTTGCATGCCATCATAACGACCCTTTTACCGCTTCTAGCCCACTTTTGTTGCAAAAGTTCAACCTTGGATCTATCATTTTCAGTCAAACCTACTAAAGTGTTATTCTTTTCGATAACATATCCACAATTGTCTAAAAGAATGTCTGGGGCACCTTTAATAGTCAATAAGTACTCGTTTTTATAATCGATGCAACTGGTGTTGAAACCAATATCAGCCCAAATTTGTGAATCAGAATCAGTAGCTTCCAAGACAGATATCATGTACTTGTCTTTAGAATTGAAAGGAATAGTAATCTTCTTGTTCCAACGATTCAATTGACCCTCGACAGTAGAGCCAGAATCAACAGCATATTGCATAATAGCACGGTCAGTAGCATTACCATAAACAGCCTGGTCTTCCACAACAGACGATTCGTTACATAAAGTAGAAATCGTCATCAAGTTACCAATTACAGGTGATTTTTCACCATTTTCCTTCAATTCAGTTTCTTCTTCAGTTCCAACAGATACATTGGTAACCACCATGGCATTCTTGGTCAAAGTACCAGTCTTATCGAAACACAAAACACTAACAGACCCCAAGGTCTCAACAACAGACAAACTCTTACATAAGATTTTGTTCTTTCTCATTTCATTTGCAGTAATGATTAAGCACATGGTGAGGGCGATAGGTAAACCTTCTGGGATGAAAGCAACAGCAACAGAAACGATATCGACAATCAATGTTGGCACATTGATCCAATCTGGATACTCTTTACGTAACCAAGCAGCCCAGAGAATAACCACAAGAACTATCAACGAAATGATAATTCCACTTGTCAAGAGTACAAATCTTAAAATTTCCACCTGTAAAGGAGTTAAACCTTTCTTTGGCTTTGAGGTCATTTTAGCAATACTACCAAAAATAGTATTATCACCAGTAGAAACGACAATACCTTTACCAGTACCATTAACACTGAAAGTACCTTGCATGGCAATACTTGTACTTTCCAAATAATTGGATTTGATAGGATCACTAAAAGAACTAGCAGGAATAGCGTTGGATTCACCTGTCAAAATAGACCTATCAAATGCAAGATCTGCAGAGTTTTCAAGAATTCTGATATCAGCAGGAATCTTTTCCCCAGCAGAAAACAAAACTAAATCACCAGGTACCAAGTTTTTAGAGTCAATACTTTGAGTAGCACCATCTCTAACCACTCTACATTCAGTGGGAATCATATTATGGATGGAGTCCATAACTCTGGAACTTGAAAAATCTTGAAAGAAGTTGAAAAGAGCTTGTGCAAGAAACACAGCCAAAAGGATACAACCAAGAATCAAATTAGCAATTGCAGGTGGTTGTCCCAAAGGTTTCCACGAGATGATACACAAGATACCACCTACGAAAAGCAACGGACCAAAACCTCCAAAGAAGTAAATAAATATCTTCTTGAGTAATCTTGATGGAGGTTTTGATTGAAGGTTCAAACCATATTCTTTGAAATTGGCATCGTATTGGAAGGTACTCAACCCGAAAACTGTACTGGTGGTGAATCTTTTCGCAACAATTTCAATATCATCAGAATGAAAGGTGGTAGAAGCAAACTTATTTGGAATAGCTTCGAGTTGGAGATTACCTTCGCTATCGATTTGGTTATCAATTCTGTGGGAGACAGTCTTGAATAACCCGGGCAAAATAACACCTGGCTGGACCTTTTCCTTAATGGTATACATCTTGCCACTTCCACTGTCTCTACTGTGAATGGAGAAGCGTCTCTTACGGCCTCTCACACCACTTTTTCCATTCTGCAACTCTTCTTCATCAAACTTGACTTTGTCTTCTTCGGACACTGCAGAGAAATCATCTTCAAACTTGGTGGAGATATCGGTTTCTGAGTTGGCTGGATACATTATGAATAATGAGATAATTTTAGTTAGACAAAAGCCCGAAAATGCCAGTATTTATACTAGATTTGAATATGCCGTAGCAATTGCCCATACAAGTACGTCCACTTCTACATCCACTCAGCCCTTAGCAGCAAAGGACCTCGTTAGTGGAGAAGACAACTAGATCTTCAGTGAGGGAATTATTCTATTGGCATGCCACTCCAAAGTTATTGTTCAATTTGGTGCTAATCAATTTGCGGCAATTGATGCAAAAAAGAAAATCCCGCACCCTCTAGATTTTTCACACGTACCAAACTCTTTGGCCGCACCAGGTACCTTACGACGTCGATGACGTCCACCTAGAATCCAGAGAGGGGGAAGAACGGAGTAATTATCGCTGCAAGATCAGACAACACCAAGGACCAGCAGAAAGAAGAAATCAAGAAAATGATCAATGGAACTTTCTGTTTACGGAGAGATTTAGGTCATGACAATAGCCAGAGATCATCCATGTTGAATCAAGAATTTTTGCAGTTCTCTCATCCATTATTTATCACTATACAACAAAACTCGAACGTTATACGAACAAGTGTGTGGGGTCAAAATTGGATAAATTTTCTCAAACAAAAATGACCGGAAGATCTGAAGCTTTGTGAAAAAGGTGACAAAAAATCGAGGAACTGCCCATATATCCGTCATTTCTCAAATGCCGATACTGTCCTCACTGGGTATATGTTACACTCAATTAGGGAGCCACTTGGTTCAGAGGGGTGATTTTTTGTAGCCATTTCGCTGCAAATTGCGCGTCGTAATTTCACCTGCCCCGTCCACGTGATACTTCCACATTTGGTAATTGTCTCACAATTGTCTATCTAACATTCTGTCGTACATTTAATTATTTACTAAAAAGCCCTCACTACAACTAACCTCTGATCTTCATAACCTTTTTCTTTGGCTGTTTAGGGGCAGCCGTAGGTTTGATTTGTGCTTCTTCTGGTTCGGGATCGTATATCGATTTGGTCATTGGATGTTTAAGAGTAAAGTGAGAATGAACTGGTACAATGCTGTTCATCTTGAAACCCTTGACCTTTGGAACCTCATTAGGCTCAAAGCCATGTTGGAAATCTGGAGGTAAAGCAATGCCACTTTTAGGTCCAATACTTTCCAATGTAGTAGGGTGAGATTTCAAATAATCGGCTATACTATTTAATAATACCCTTTTATTTTGAAATCTAGCATCAACAATTTTTCCTCCTTGCAATGAATCTTTAATCATAACTCTTACTCTACCAGGATTACCAAAGTCTTGAGGATGTGTTTTGTCAAGCTCTAATAACACTGGCAATTTGAAAAACCTACATGCATCGGATATGGTCTTTGCAAGTGGATTGGCAACAGCACGTGAACCACTGACTCTTCTACCTTCCGTATGTGATCTATTTTTATCAAAGTAACATGGGTATAATATCTGGAATTTTTGTAATTGTTCCCTTTCATCCTGTGAAAAATCCTTAGGATCAACAATATCTTTTTTATTTACATTTTGATGAGCTGTTGGTGGAGGTATAGGGAAGTTGGGAAATGCAGCTGTGGGATTGCCATCTTGAGATCTGGTGACTGAAGGTGCTTGTCTTGCGGGTGCGATGGCCGTTCTTAACGAAGGATCGAATTCAGCGATGTCCATATCCATGTTATCAATATCATCATCGACTTCTTCTAATGTTGGTTTCCTAGACATCTTTAATGAAGATTAGGGCTTTAATGTTGAATGGTCTGTCGAAGAAATATCCTGCGAGCTTTAACAAAATCAAAATGGTTAAACTGTAAATTTTGCATACAAAAGACCCCAACCGCAATACTTTACCAAACTGATCCTATCGCTCCTTTTTTTACACTTTGAACCTTACTCATTAAACCTCTCATCTGAACCACACTTCCATACTTGAACCACAGTAATGTCCAGCATGGATCCTATATTCGATTTGGATGGTGTCCCTTCAGATACTGCTCATATTCTACAAGAGTGTCTAGAAGTCTTGAGCTCCCCTCCTAATAACCGCCTTACTAAAGCCAGTAATGTTCACCCAACATCACAAGACCATTCCTATGATCATCCAGATATTCAATACTTTCAGAAGATAAAGAATAAAAACCATTTCAATTATCACAGATCCAAATTGAAGAGAAATACTCTTGACAAGATCCAAGCCAAAATGACGGTTTTCGACCCTTATAACCATGATAATTTGATCTCTAGATTGAAGACATTTACAGCTTTAAATTGGTCCATCCCAAATAATACCGTTTCCGATGATACACACGATAGTAACCAAAATCAACTTAATGAACTCAAATGTGCAAGAAATGGATGGAAATGTGTATCATTTTCGTTTAATAATAATACAAAAAATCATCTTCTTTGTACGAGTTGTAATCAACAATTGATTCTAAAATTTACTAATTCCAGCACTTCGAGTGCTCCGTCATATCTGTTTGAAGAACCAGAAGAAGACGAATCCTTCATCAATATTCTTAAACAGAATTACCTTACCCAAATAGTAACCAATGGTCATAGTGCAGACTGTTCGTGGAGAAATTTTGAGACTCCTTTACAAGGGATTTATTATCCACGTCCATACATTAATATTTCTAACGAATTATTGATCAGAGACTACATAAAGAATTTGAAGAATTTGGTTGATAATTCTGTGATTTTAACTGAATTCGTTGAACATTTTAATCCTGAATTCGTTGACTCCGAAATAGATCAACAATTCATAGTCATGTCAAATGAATGGTTACTACAAAGGTACTTCAAAGATATCAAAGAAAATTTCTCAGTTTTATTGGAATACACTCCAATTTGGCTTTATAAATTAGCAATGTTAGGCTGGTCCTTGAACGTTCAATCCTTTTCAAATCAATTGATTTTACTTTTAACTTGCAACAAATGTAATCAAAGAATGTTTCTTAATTTAAACAAGCATAATCATATAGCAGAATCAATGGAAGACAAATTGAACCTTTCAACTTCAAAAGTACTTACACCTTGCAAATTTCCAGTGACCACAACAACAACCACAACCTCAGATTGGTACCTTGATCAAGTAGATGAAGAACCGATTTCAAAATTTAATCCTTACAAGGAACACAAAAGTTGGTGTTGTAACATTAATGATGTCCTGACATCGACAGATCCAAAAAAGCTATACGACTACTTTACAGAAATGTTGATTAGTTCTGGGGTAAACATAGGTCCAAATGGAAATTACGTCAATGAGGTAGACGTCCTAATGGATTCTATGAATTTCAAAAGAAGAAAGAGCTTCGATATAAATGACGGTTTAGAAAGACTTCATAAGTTAAGAAAATTGTATTTAGTAGATGAATAGGTATTTATAGATTACATCTAAGACAACGCTCGTTATTCATTGGAATAGTCGTTTTGGCTATTTTTTATTTCGTTATGAATGGCTATTTTGAAAATCGTTATAGCATCTCTGGTACTGGCTCTGGGCGCGAATATATGGCATGGCTATGATTGAATTGAATCTTTTGGCTCATTGAGTGGCTCACTGAAATCCAATATCTCTATATATGTTTGATACTCCTCATTTTCAGTATATCTTTGTACTGCTGCAACACATCTTTTATAATCTATTCTAACCTGCCATATATTCCCAGTAACATCATTCAATAATTCTCGAGCATATTGACCCTTCTTTGCATCCCACAATCTTAACATTCTTTCGCTTCCACTAACAACACGAAGCCCATCATGTTCAAAGCATGTAATGGCACTAGTATGTCCCTCCAATTTGCTAAAACTCTTCCCGGTCTTAGGATCCCAAATTCGTATCGAGGCATCTGCGGCAGCTGAAACTAAGATTCCATCAACTAAGTCCAACAAACCAACTAATGAACTGTGTCCTTCCAACGTCTTCAAGAGTCTTCCAGTTTCATAATTCCAAATATTGATCTTATGATCCATGGACCCAGAAAAGCAGAGCTTATTTTCAAAATCCATGGTTGTGGAATATACCTTATCGGCATGGCCAGCTAAAACATGCTTACAATTTCCATTATCAAGTAAATCCCATACTCTAACGGTCGAGTCATATGATCCAGATATGATTATATTCCCATGTCCTGATACTGAACGGACAGATTGGGAATGACCAGACAATACTGTTATCAAATAAGGATTGTCAACTTCATTACAATCGAAAGTTTTTTGTCCGGCATCCTCAGCTTCATCTTCATTGCTGATCGGTAACTTCCAAACATGAATGTTATGATCTCTGGATCCAGTAACCAAGAGCGGGAATTGAGGAAATATTATATCTTCACCATTTAAATCTTTTCCAATTTTTGTTGGATGCATTATATCTAAACATCTAATAGTAGACGTATGACCTCTGAATACATGAGTACATTTTCCTGTTTTGATATTCCATATTCTCACAGTTCTATCTGTAGACCCAGTCACCAAGGTATTTCCGGTATATTTCAAAGCCCAAACACCTCCTTCATGTCCTTCTAAGACACGTAATAATTTCCCAGTTTTAGTACTGTAGATATTAATAGACTTTTCATCAACACCGGTAATGATTTTGTCATCATCATGTTGTAAACATGTAACTACCTTGCTTCCATGTCCTGTTACACTAATTCTCTTTGGGGCATAGTTTGGGTCCATCCATCTGTTGACAATTATACATCTTTTCTTGTAGAGTACTTGTGCAACGTTTATATCACGACTAGGATCATAACACCATTCTTGAAGTAGCAATTCAGGATCTGCTAATTCACACTGTATGGTATCATCATCAGAGATTAATTTGTCTTTCTTCAACAAATTGGTCCATATGGCGGTATTATTGATAATTTTAGACCAATTCTTCGAAACCCCTGAAATAGCCAACAAAGTTTTATAATCTAAAAATGATAAGATCTTGTAAGTAAGTTCCAAAGGTAGGTTACTGATAATATCTCTTTTCAAGCTGCGGTCGATTAAACCATTAAAAGTACTTAGCGATTGTCTATTTGTATTTTGAAGCAATCTGAAAATAAAATGATTTTGGTTTCTTTCATTGAGATAGGACGATAAGTTAAGCATCATATCCAAAAGTTCAGTTTGGGTGGTTGGGATTTTGATTAGTTGGTTCTCTATGGGGTTATATGTGGAGACTTTTGAGTCAGCGCCAGATTGGACGGGTGAAGCACTTGGAGATGGAAGGGGGAGCTGTTGTGGAGGGTCTTCTTCGAAGTCGGAGATGGGGGTGTGAGTAGGGGAGTTGATGGCATTTGGAGTACGAGGACGATGGATATCGACTTGACGAACCGGTTGTATTGATTGAGGAACCGTATTGGCGGAAGTATTTTGGTGGTGGTGGTGATGGTTGTGGTTGTGGTGGTTAGATTCGACAGGGGCCAAGGCTGGGGCAGAAGATTCACACACGAAAGTGGTTAATCTTCTTTTCGGAGGGTGGACCAAGCCGTTTTCTCTAGAAGACGATAGCGAAGGAATCACGGCTGCACTGTGGGTAGACACCTGGCTATTGCAGTCGTTATCGGAGATGACCATGTCGTCGCAGGACTCGGTACTTTCCTTGTCGTAGGAGGGATCGGAGCCCATATCGGTGCCATTCCGGAATCGCTTTCTATTTTCACGGCTAGATTGGGAGACTAATGATAACTTTTGGTATTCCCTGTGGAGCCATACATCGGAGAGTTTCCCAGACGGGTTGCAAAGTTTGTAGTCAAACCTCGACAACGTGCCGCTGAGAGGATACGGCGGAGGCAGACCAGACATTATGAGGAGCGGGAACAGTAGTCGGAGTGGTAGTAGTAGTAGCAGTAGTTATAGTAGTAGCGGAACTACGGATGTTATGACCTGAAGGGGATTACTCAATAGGTAGCCTGTCAAAAAAAAACAACGCCCTGAGGTAAACAGACAGGCAATAATTAGTGGCAGAATCTAGAACTGTACGGCAGGCAGTCACACGTAAGATGTGGACGGGGCGGTATTTGTGCAAAGATAAAATCGACGGGACGAGGGATAGACGCCAAGACAACAGAACGGGACGAGGAGGGGGGTTCGATACTCTGGTGTAGTTGCAGACGGTAGTGGAGGATAGTTACGGTGTTAGGTGGTAGGTGTGGTGGGTAGTAATATAATGCTCATGAAATGCGCGCCCTTATGTTGGAGAAAATGCGGTGGAAGGAAGGAACGATATGAGAGTAGGACGAAGAGAAGAGGAAAAGAGAAAAGAGAACGTTGAGGGAGGAACTACAGGAAAGGATCCAACGGGAAAGGGAAGACGGAAGAGACAAGACTAGAGCGGAGTGTAGTTGTGAGACCTGTCTTCGGATCCATGCCTCAACCTCAACTCCTCAAGTCCCAACACTTCCTGTAGCCTTCCCTCCAATGTCCGAAACAGGCCATCAAGTTATCACTTTCAGCTGAGAATTTTGGAGTGGGAATTCACCCGCAAAATCGGACCGGGAGAAACTAGAACCCGGCCCATGCACGTGACCGGGATAGAAAAGGGCCCATTGCGGTAGGGCCTTCTGATTCCGTAGCAGTACATAGCGCGGTAGTAGTGAGGTGATGGTGCAGGTACATTGTGAAATGCAGAGTGGGCTGTTGTGTGGGGGTGCTACAGTGGGTGCCTGTATGTGTAAAATATGGTTAGTAGTATGGTAAGTATACGTAACAGGTTTGAGGATGGTTGCTTCATTTCCATTTTCGGTCTCGTCTGGCAGAATGCCTACTGCTGACAATTTTATGGCTGTTAGGGTATATGGTATAGCCCTAGGCACTCCCTTAGATAAAGCCTTCGTAACATCATAGATGTTGTGATTACATTCCACTATGCCTTTAATATGATTCGTTTTCTACCTTGCTTCTCTTCTTTGTTTTCTTCCCTGCTTTCTCTTCTTGTTTTCTAGTTGTATTATACTATGTAATTCTTCTTCTACTTCTACTTCTCCCTCTTAACTTAACTACAAGTTGTTGATCATAATACCAGGTTCACCTGGTACTGCAGAATCCACAATCTTACCAACGACTTCGATCTTGACGCTTTCGCCAGTCAAGACATTGGTACCTTCTTTAGCTCCGTTTTCAAACAAAATTATTTCAACTTCCTTGATGGTGATGGAATAGGTGGCTCTTTCAATGTTGGAAGTGACAGACTTGATCACGTCGGTTTCACTGAAGGTCAATTCACGGTTGAAAATGGTCTTAGGATCTTCCTTGGCCAATCTTTGTTTCAAGAGAGAAATGAATGGCATGGCACGTTTCATATCTTTACCAACCTTTTCTTTGATAACCTTATTATCTTCTAAAGTATGGTTTTCGTATAATTCACGCACAATTTCGATGTAGTTATCTTGCCATTCTGGGAAGGACTTGGAAACAAACATAGTCAACTTAGCAGGTTTGGACACATCAACATCAGATGGCTTACCTCCCTTCTTCTTTTTCAAAACATTACCTTCGGCTTCACGAATAGATCTCGACAAATTCTTAACATATGCCAAGGCGTCGGAAATAGACTTGGAAACTGGCTTGGAAGCTCTTGGGAACTTGGTGTTTTGAACAGTTCCCTTCTTACCCAAAACTTCCTGATAGATGTATTCGGCAAAATGTGGAGCAATTGGAGCCAACATCAATACTTGGGCTTCGATATATTTAAGAACCAAATCCTTGTGCATACCAACATTGGTAGAAACAGAATCTCTATAATAATCTCTAGCAGTTTGGAAATCAAATAAACCAGTCTTTAAGGCTGCCTTATAGTTGGTAGATGAATATTGTTCATAAGTTTCTTCGATCAATTCATTCATTTCATTTTCAAAAGCTGTATCAAGGAATGATTCAATTGGTCCGCTTCTTAAAGTGTCTTGGGTCTTGACAATTTCTTCACACCATTCCTTAAGGGTGGTTAAACGTAAGATAGCAGCGTTAGCATTGGATTCGTCGAAGTTGGCATCTTCAACAGTATCACCAGCATCAGCCAATGCAATTCTAGAAGCATCAGCACCAAACTTATTACAGATTTCTTCTAATGTCATGAAATTACCAGTAGATTTAGACATCTTGGCGTTGTTCAACATCAAATGTCCGTTGGTTCTAATACCCTTAGGCCAGAATTTCTTTGGGAATAAAGCAACATGGGAGTAGATAAAGAAAGTCAAATGGTTTGGAATCAAATCTTTACCTGAAATATTCGCATCGAGTGGATAGAAATATTCAAATTCTCTTCTAAGAACTTCTAATTCCTTCTTTGGAATATCAGTCTTGATATTTTCACGACGAGAAAAGATATAGTCAAATACTTCATCGGTCATTTGTTCTGGCTTAATGTTAAACTTACCAGATTTCAAACCGAAATAGTCAGAATGAAGATAGTTGGCAATGGTATAGTAAGCCATATATACGGTGGAATCAGATAAGGATTCAATCAAGTATTTTTTATCCCATGGTAATCTGGTACCTAAACCGAAGTTTCTGGTAACAGCCCAATTCTTTAACCAGTCTAAAACACCCTCAAATCCATGTCTAGTTTCCTTGCAGAAAGTTTGCATGTGTTCTAAACAGTCCAAGGCTTGTGATTTCCAAGCATCTTCACCGTAATCAATATACCATTGATCTTCTAAGGAAACGATACATTCATCTCCAGATCTGGAAATAACAACACCTTCAGGTTCGTTATAAAGGAAGATATGACCAGCAGCAATAGCATCAGCCTTGACCTTTGGTTTAGCATCTTCGACTCTTTCTCCCTTATATTTACCGAGAAGTAAGGTACCATTATAGTAACCTTCCTTGTAACATGATTCCTTTGCAAGAGCCAATTGGACAGTATCCTTTGGAGATTGAATCTTCATTTCATTGACCAAAAATTCAGCACACTTGTCACCGTACTTTTCAGTGCGGATAATAGGGATGATTTCGGTTGGTACCCATTCCTTCTTAATACCATAGTATTCAGGCTTGTTTGCCAAATCTCTAAGAGTGATAAAATCATCAGGAGAATCTGATGGGGCACAAGTAACAACACCAGTACCCTTGGAAGCCAAAACGGTTTCCATAGGTAAGACACGCAAGTTCTTGTGATGAGTCAATGGGGCATCGATGCATGAGCCAATCAAGGCCTTACCGCTGATATCAAGAACAGACTTGTAGTCGCCTCTCTTTGGGGTCAAGTTTTGGTAAGACATGTTCTTGAAAGCACGCTCAGTGGTGATGTAATATTCATTGTTCCCAGCATCAAAAATACCATACTCAATCTTTGGAGAAACAAAACAACAAGCTTGTGAATACATGGTTTCCGGTCTTAAGGTGGCAGCAACCATGTAGACCTTCTTACCTGAGAAATCGATTTTAGATTCGGCTAAAACCTTTTCGGCTTCTGGAGCAAACTCAGTCACCAAGATCTTAATACCGATATATTCTTGAGGGTTGACACCTTCACCAGATTGTCTGTCGTGATCTAAACAAGCTTGGCCATCCTTTTCGGAGAAAATGGTGTATCTCTCACCAAACTTGATTTTACCACAGTCTCTCAATCTGTTGATTTGCCATCTAACGAAAGCATCATAGTAAAGATTGGAGTCTGTGGTGACCATGGAACGTCTCCAATCGACTCTACCACCGAATTTGTTGACGTCTCTTTGGACCAAAGGTGGGAAGTAGTGTAACCAGTATTCAGGATCAGCGAATTTGGCGACTTCTTCCTTGTTGATACCTAATTGTAACATGATTTCGAATTGGTACTTACCTCTACCTTGCTTAGCTGCAGCCTTTGATTTTTTAGCAGTAAATTTGGTGACATCGTCTCTCTTGACAGCTTCCTTTGCGGCTTCTGGTTCCTCGTCAGTTGGGACACCGGAGAAATCGGCACCAAATTGTTCCAATTCTCTCTTGATCTTATCAGCAGCAGCCTTAATTGGCATACCTGTACAATGGAATCCCAATGGGAATAAGGCTCTCTTTCCATTCATTCTTTCGAACCCGGTGGAAAATTCCACCTTGGACAAGGTGAAACTGTGTCCAGCATGCAAAACACCGTTCATGTATGGATAAGCCATCGTCGAAAAGTGCTTTGGATGCTTGGCTCTCAACTCGTCGGAGTCACTAATTGGTGCCTCTTCAAAGGTAGGAGCATCTATTTCGAAAAGCTTTTCATCTTGCCAGATACGTTGATACTTCTTTTCGATATCTATCAAAGCATCTCTACGAGCAGTATTCTCTAACTTGATAGGAGCACTCATGTTGCAGGTGGTGAAGTTGGAGTTGTAATATGGAGAGATAAATTTTTTTCAATTGAGGAAAATGGTAAAAAAATTTACGACGCAATGTGACTCACCATTAGAAACCCTCATTATGAGAGTTTGGTATGTGATCTGGAAATTTGTCATGGGTCATAGCATTTGCATACAAGACATCACGAGGTGGATATTTATTTGCGGAATGTTTGGCTTTTGGTTATCGGGCAGACACTTTGGTGGTGGGCCATGTTTGCCTGGTGGAAATTATGTAGTCAGAATATATCACCGGCCCTATTCACAGGCCGGTGACGGGCCCTTGAAGTGTGGTTGAAGCAGATTTGAATCATGACATGAATAGTGACATTTACTTTGATTGTTGGTGAGAGAATGTCTTAGCCGTATGACTAGATATATATTTCATCTATACTAGCTGAATACCCTGCACCGAGAGGTGATCTTTGTCATGTCCTATTCTCCAGTAGTCTTCAAGGTATTTTCTTTTTTTGCAACCTCTTTACCTAATCACCCATAATCTACCTACTTTCTTCTTCTTTGTACAGATGCCGGCACCATCAACCTTCTTGGTTCGGCTTTTGATAATACCACCCCCTTGCTGGTGATTTCTATTTCTTTACTTCCAAGCGTCACTTTTGCTAACACCATTCCTGCTTTGCCCGAGTCACTGGCCGTTTTGAACTCTACCAAACCCAACAGCTTGCCTGGAAATGTCTTGATTTGTTGCACTGGCCCAACCTTTTCTTCAAAGAATGTTTTGATTTGCTCTGTAGTAAGTGTCTCGTCAAGATTACTCACACCGATAGTGGTCAAATCATCGAAATGACCGTGTGCTTGGCCACCCTGCGTTTGTTTGGCAACATGTATGCATCTACCTTCGATTTCAGTACCATCAGCTTTAACTGCACCACTCGCTTCTTCGGTACTAGAGAATAACACAATGACGATTCCATCATTATGATGCTTTTCATTTCTTTTGCGGGAATTCCGAGGAATCACAACTTGATCAACAGTTCCGTATTCCGCAAAGAATTTCAGTATTCTCTCCTCCGACCATTCAAATGGTACATTTGTAACCCTGACTTTCTTTTCGGCAATGGGTGTACTTCTCTTACCCTTAACTGATGGCTCCGAAATCGCTACTTTCAATGAATATTCCTTGTGGGATTTTCCATCAACCAATTTTTTTCCATTCAACTCTAATATTGCTTGCTTGGCCAAGTCTGCATTACTATAGTCAACATAACAGAATCTCCTAGATCTATCAGACTTCTGCAATGGGAAGCGAACGCTATCAACCAATCCAATATCTTCAAACATTTGTCTTACAGCATCCTGCGTTAACGCCGGAGGATAGTTAGTAACAAAAACAGTTGACTGTAAATGTCTTGAAACCCCAATTTCATTGGATCCCAATTTTTTGTGGTCCTTGGTAAGTGCTGTGAACACTTCTTGCTCTGTGGAAAATTCAATAATAGAGTGTTTACCGACATTTTCATCGACGTTATTGATATTCCGAATGGTACCACAATCCTTGAAAAATAGTTCAATATCCTTTTCGGTAGTTCCATCAGGCAAATTAGTTACTTTCACGCAAAGGGTTTCTCTGGATCTAGTTAATTCTTGCAGAGCTGCTTCATTACCGCCACCTTCATCATATTCGGATTTTACTTTAACACGCTTGGACGAAGGAACTTCAAATCCACTGCCTCTTTTCTCGCCAATGACACCTTCATCTGTAGATTCTTTAGCGAGTCTATCCTTTTGTACTTGTTTTATCTGTGTATTACAGAGGAGAATTGCTTTTTTGTAACTTTCAAGATCTCCATAAGTTTGTTCGTATTGTAACCACTCTTCAACAACTTTTTCGGGCCAATCCATAGAGCCAGCTTCTAAAATTGCTGACTCGAATAGTTCTCGAATATCCGGGAACTTGGGATCCTTAGACTTATAGAATTGGATACAGTATAGCCAGATATCACTTTGCGTATTGAACTTTTCGACAAGACGTTGTACGACTCGGGATGCTTGTTCAAAATCATCCAATTCCGAGTATATTGAAACGGCCAACTTTTCCACAGAATGGAATATGTCATTGTTTTGTTCAATTGCAAAGGCGACAAACTTTTCGAGATCCTTATAAAGTCCGTCTATAGCATCCACGAGTCCATCCCGATCAACAAGATGATAAGCATGGGTAAGAAGTGCCAATGCTACAACTTTCCACTCGTCGTAGGCGCAGTTGTTCATCAAATCGAGGTATTGCATTCTCAGAATGAGTACCCGAAAGTATTGTGGACCAGCTTCAAATAAACGACAGTTCCGGACGTATTCCGCATATGTGGCAGGACTATTAGGAAATAATCTGATGAACTTGATAAGAGTTTCTTCAAGTAGATCCACGTCGTCATGCGTGTAAAGAATGTAGATATAGGTAAACCATACTTGTAGGTTTTCATACGATGGACCACCCGAAATTGATGAACAGTAGAGAACATACCTATTGAACAAAGTAGAAACGCTCGAAAAGTCCTTTGAATACTTGTTAGTGGATTCCAAGTACTGGATCCAAAGTACAGGGTCGGGGTTTTTGGCAAGCTTTATTTCAAACAGTTCAATATGTGTTTGTCTCTTTTTTGTTCTAGCAAGAATTTTAGTGGCAGCCACCATTTGATTTTCGTAATTGGAAGGGTCATTCGCTGATACGAAAGATGAAAGTCTTTGAAATGCAGCATCTAAATGAGCCAGAGGATAACTTATACGCTTGAGGTGGAGATTGAGAATGATGGCATAGGGTTCATCATTTTTTTCAAAGTAATCGAGTACGAAGTCCCATACAATTTGACTTCCACTGAAATCGTTCAGACAATCATTCAATGCTTGGGTAAAGAGTCCTTTGATGGAGGCATCTGGTGCCGATGATTGAATTGCAAACTCGAGATAGTGGTGCCAGTATTTCAGAGTAGGGAAATCCGAAATGACGGCTGAGTAGAATTCTATGAGTTCAGACGATTTGGCTTGTTCGTCTTGGATATTATGGATGTCCTCCAACCATTGTATGATATCATCCTGTGAGAGGAGGAAGTAATTTTGTTTTAATTTGCGAGCCTTGAGCGATTCAGAGTAATTTTTAGCCACTCTAAACAGGTTTATTTGCTTCTCATTTAACGAGAAGGGATTGAGTGTTGTTTCTTCCATTTGGAAGTGGATACGTATTAATCTGAGAGCAGGTATAGGTGGAGGGAAAGATATTTGGTGATAACTACGGGTACTTAATTGTGGAGTGCGAAAATCTAAAGCTCATCTCGAATCATACTCACCGACTCTTAGTATGAATGCTTCAGGTTATTTGCAGTCCTTTGGATGGAAAGAAGGAGAGG
Organism: Suhomyces tibetensis; assembly: GCA_030570835.1. Lineage (NCBI taxonomy): Eukaryota > Fungi > Ascomycota > Pichiomycetes > Serinales > Debaryomycetaceae > Suhomyces > Suhomyces tibetensis. The sequence continues at coordinate 25,504 of JAJLWT010000033.1, forward strand.
CACTTCAGAAGAACGGTCTCAAGAAGCCGATTTTAGTGAAGCACAAGAAAGACACCAAAGGGTTGGGTCATGACAGAAATGATGCTGATATGTGGTGGGAAAAGATGTTTGATGGACAGTTGAAGAATTTAGAAGTTAGTAAAAATAGTTCGGGACTTTCGTTTGAGCATAACAACGAGCAAGCTATAGCAGATGCCCGCAGAGAGAGCTCCCCGCTATACCGGATGTTTGTGAAAGGAGAAGGGTTGAAGGGGACCGTAAAACGCACTGATCATATGGACAAAAAGGAAGTTATAGATAGAGAAAAGGTGATGGAGGAGATTACCGAGGCATTTGTGAAGGTCAAGAAGGAGAAGAAGGGAAAAAAGGAGAATAAGGGAAAGAAGGACAAGAAGGACAAGAAAGAAAAGAAGGACAACAAGGAGAAGAAAGAAAAGAAGGTCAAGAAGGAAACGAAGGAAAAGAAGGTCAAGAAGGAAACGAAAGAAAAAAAAGATAAAAAGGAAAAGAAAGTAAAGAAGGAAGAGAAGAAGGATAAGGAGAGTCTGTCCAAGACCAGGAAGTCGTCAAAAGAGAAATCCTCTAAGGTCGAGAAACCCTCCAAATCAAAAACATCCAAGGATAGAAAGTCTAAGATGATATCCGTTAAGGTAGAAGCATAGATATGTAAAATAGATAATAGAACTAATCAAGTAATTTGAAAGAAATGTAGAGAAAGGGGTAGAAGGAAATGAAAGCTGAAGCGAGAAACCAGTGCGACGTGCAAGAGTTCTGCAAGAGATGGAGATCTCGGCCAGTAATTATAGACTATCTCTTCAAACACAGATTAAGTAACACCATCAATCTTTGCAAGAAGGACACAATCTGATGGCACATTTTGGGAAAAGCTCTTCAGAGTTGTGGAACGCTGAGAGAGGGTAATTACAGTAGGTTTGTTACAAAGTCTATGTGAATATGGCCCTATTGTAATGTCATAATTTAGAAGACTCTACACTTGAAGCAAACTTTGATCAAGGTGTGAGTTGCAACATATGGGAAGAATTGGAATACCCCCTGATTTTGGTATATGCAGTGAGCCATCATTAAGATGCAGAAAATTAGTCCAATGCAGTTATATGGGATCAAAGAGGAACAAAATAATGGTTGCAAAACATATGAGAGGTGTCTGAGAAGAATTAGGGGTCTATGAGATATAAGGTACTACTTTATGGTGAGGACATTTAACCGAAGCCCAAAAAAGGAGATTTGTCTCTTTGGGTACTTTCTGTAAAGCGTTGAATGTTTCATGAAGAATTCTCGTGGGATTAATTGAAGTGTATCTGACAACGTAACCTCGAAGTTTGGAACTATTCAAGGAACTATTGAAGTTAACAAGAGGCCGACTTGGCTATTTCACTTTTTCAAGTAGGAAAGTCAAGTAGGAAAGTTTCAGCAGATCTCTGGATTGAACACATGGGGCATGGGGTACATTACTGATGTTCAGAATGGGGTCACTCTTAACTGATATAAATATGTCAGCGTACACTTTGTAGGTCCAGTGTGCCGTTGATAGTTACATTCCCAATACCGAGTTTCGAAGTTAGAACATCATTTTGAAGTGGGAGTGCTTTGATGTTTTGTTGAATATGATGCTTGGACTATATTCAAGTTGTGTTACAGTATCAACTTTATTAAACTATCGGACTACAACATTTGACGGTACCTATTCAAATTTGTTCTCAAGCCAACTTCGTACTCTTTCCAACTTTTGGCAAAGCAGCCCAATGCGATGAAGAGTACCATTGCTGGTGATGTTGGCACTCGTGGAAGAGAGAAACACATACTATACTCTAGGAATAACCTCCTTGGATCATCCACTGGTAACAGACATAGAACATAGAAATCTCTAACGAGTGAACCTGACAATCATTAGCAAGGACGACTACCAGTGATGCCAATTTACTAAACCCATAAGTCCAAGCTCCAACCAATGAGAACCAATCTGAGAATCACTTACTCGATAACGTATTATATAACGAAATATAGCAATAACGTTGTTCGTACTTTTCAATGCATCCAATCTCACACTAAATGTCACGTACTTTCACCACCTCACTCACCTATCGCGTATCTCACGTCCTTCCTTATATGTTTACATCACACCAAAATTGTTGCAGCAACATGAATTCGTCCCTACTATCCAAATTGGCATGGTACCTACTATCCATACTAACTATTTGGTATATACTAAGATACACCTTTATCTACTGGTTCCTCCTTATTTTTGGAATTGGGGTGTCATGTCTTACTGTCGTCTATTTCGTTCTATCCACCAATGTTAACCGACCAAGTATCCCCAAAGTAAAACCTAAATTCTCCTTTATCAAAGATTGGAATAATGAGGTCTCCAGTTTCAATTCAGATTCTTTAAAGCTAAACAAACACATCATTGAGGATTCCTTTTTCATTTCGGAAACTATAGACGAATTGATCTCCCTAATCATCTCCTGCTTCATTGATGGCTGGTTCCATCATATATCTTCCTCGACCTTATTCCAAGACGATATCAAGATAGAATTGAAATCGGCCATTCAGGAGCTTCATAAAAAATTGGCATGCTTGGATTTTGCCAATTTGTTAGTATCCAAAGTGTTACCTATCATTCATGAACATTTCAATGCTTTCGTAAAAGCAGAACAATTGGCAAGAACTCAGGTATCCAAAATAGACTCTTTAGAGTTCCATATTTCAGTAGCCCAAAACTATGCAAGGGGAAAGGTCCACCCAGCGGTAACAGTATCTAATTCAGGTCCAACTGATATTAACGAGAAGAAGTATCTAAGACAGAAGATATCTTCTGTTATCCCGCAATTACTTTCAGAAAGTGAAAGACACAATGAAATATCCCTTTCGTTGGTCACAGAGATTCTATCGTGTACTATTTTGACAAGCATTTTCCAAATGGTCGGAGAGGGCGACTTTTATAACCTTTTGATTGTCAAATTAATCGGTGATAATTTAAAGCATAGAGGTCAGGTAAAACAATTACGTGCAGCTTTGGAGGAACATACCCTGCACAAGACTTCGTTGGACTCTATAGAAAATGATACCTACTTAATCACAGAAACTACAGATTCTCAAAAATTCAAAGAAATAATACAATCGGTAAAGTCTCTTCAATCCTCAGAGGAATTGGATTTAGTGGAGAAATATGTCATGTTCCAATTAAAGCATACTTCCAAAATTTCTGGTTCAGATACAACCAAAATGGGGATGATTCGGAAACTCCAGTCTTTGAGGAAAGTCATAGAAGAAAGACGACAAACAATCGAGTCCAAGGCGAATATTCAGAATGCCAAAATGGATGAGTTGCAATTGTCTCAAATATTAAACAAGCCATCAGCCTTGAAGTTGTTTGCAGAATTTATGTCACATAGAAACCGTATAGATCTATTACATTTCTGGCAAGCTATAGATCAAATAAAAGCACCTTTAGAAGATGCTACCATTGGCGAAGATGGAGAACCCAACCTATCGTTATCATTAGAGTTCGGTACTATTGAAGATATCAAGAGTATTTATTCCACTTACCTTGACCAAGAAATTTTCAACTTGAAAAGTAACAACAAAGTTTTATTCGAAAAGCTTGTATCCAATAAGGACCCAAAAAGCATTCAAACAATTCAATTATATCGCAAGTGTCGGAAAATATTATTTAGAATTCAGAATGATATTTATCAAGATATGAGTATTCAAGACTTTCCGTCATTCAAAATGTCGTCCTTATTCTCCAAGCTTGTAAACCTTGAAGTGAAAACAACTTCAAGCACTTCCAGCATGCCGGTGAGCAAATCTACTAATGAACATGATGATCATGGAGGAAATGAAGTAAGTCCTCAGGTAATCCAAGCAGTTGAGAATGCATTCTCCCAGATTATGAAAAGTCTGGAAACTTCAGGTGAAGATTTCATATTTAAGGATAAAGAACTAGCAATGAGCAATTCCTCAGAATTAGACAGACCAGTGCTGACTATATCGATGAAGAAGAACCTCTTCGGTGAAGCCTCCAGTTTATTTGGGGGAGATATCAGTGATACTAACAATAGGCATTCGAAGCTATTTGATGATATTAGTGATGATTCAATTACTGACAGTGATTCTATCAATTCCGACTCATTAAAACAAGAAGTGTCACAGGTGGATTTGACAACAAACGATGACTCACAATTATTTTTAGCTGCACCGGGTGACCTTAGTTTGGCAGAAGAGATTTCTAAACTTTCAAATGAAATTGATAAATTGGGAGAACAGTTGATAGTGCTTGAACCTTTAATCAAGAAAGCCGAGCTTACCAACAATACTTCGGAACTCAAAATTCTCAAGAAATCGAAGCTTAGCCTTGACCGAGAAATCAATTCAAAAGAACTACAAAAACAACAATACATCGTACAAGAGAATGATAATTCATTATTTGGGAAGTCCAAGGTAAGTATTCAATCTTATATTAGTGGGAATGAACATGGAAAAGAATTCATTTTATATATTGTTGAAGTACAGAAATTGTCCAGTGACGATCAAAATGTGGTCACAGCAGGTTGGATAGTTGCTAGAAGATTTAGTCAATTCTACAAACTCCATGAATACTTGCGTCTGAAACATCCACAAGTAGTAAATATCAAATTTCCCAAGAGATCTATGCTGGTATTGAAATTCCAACAACAACAATTGGTAGAGCTTCGGAAAGCTGCATTAGAGGAATACTTACAAAGATTGATCAATATACCAAGTGTTTGTTCTGATAAAGCGTTCAGATCGTTTTTATCATCAGAAAACTTCAATCTACGTAAGAATCAAACATTTGAAGAAGATACCAAGAAACAACGGAATTTTGGTGCACGTCCAAAGAAGAACAACATCGAATCTGTTGCGAATAAGCTATATAATGGGATTTCAAATAGACTAGTGCAAAGTCCTGCTATCGAGTCTCCGATAAATATGCGTGCTTCTTCCGACAGTATCATGATGGATAATATAAAAGATATGCAAAAGGAATTGAGACAATTTGACGAAGCAGGAACGAATAGACCTGCATTTGTCAAACCAATTTGCGATCTTTTGATTTCAGTTTTCCGATTAAATAATACCAAAAGTTGGTTAAGAGGACGTGCATTGGTAGTCATTCTCCAACAAATCTTCGGAACCACAATTGAGAAGAAGGTCTCTGAACAAGTGAATAACCAACTAAAGACAGAAGAAAATATCCTAAATATTTTGATTATGTTAAAAAACACTCTTTTCCCAAATGGTAGGTTCAAGGATCCCCCAGTGGTAAGAAGTATTTATCAAAAGTCATCTACAAGACAAGAGGCCAAAGAGTTGATGGAAACATTGATGAATGAAACTTGTTCGAAGATTTTTGGTAGTGCCAACACCAACTATGCATCGACCAAACTCTTTGCCATGTTACAGAATGACTATTTGAACAAGCATCTTATATTTGAAGTGTTTGATGAATTAATGGATGAAATATTTCGCAGCTAAAAAAGAGCATCAGATGACCTCACTCACCTGCCGCAAGCAGTAACATAATGATTCCATTTGATGAACCTGCAAATCTAACATGCAAATTGACGATAGTGTGCGACTGGCCAAGCCTTTCGTTCAACAAACGTGACTCCACTTATACCGCCAAATCAAAAAAGGATCAGCGTCCACTCTACGGAATTAATCTAATAGAGTTTGTTTTTTTGAATCAATTTCCAAAGAGGACATTCTCTACTCGTAAACTACAAACGCTTTCCAATTTCTAACGTTAATGTCCAAAAACGATCCAAGCAAGCCTCCTTCTGTTCCTAGCGGATGGGTAGCCAAGTTCGATGAACAGTACAAAACTTGGTTCTATGTCAATTTAGATACCAAGAAGTCCCAATGGGAAGCCCCAACAGGCACCACATTTGATGAACCATCTCGTCCAGATGTTCCACCTCCTTCATATGGAGAACTGAAAACAGCAGCACCATCCCAACCACAACAACAACAACCTTCACTGGGCCAATCTAGAGGTTACCAACAACACCAAGGTTACGGAGGCTACCAACAAGGTCCTCCTCAACAAGGTTATGGCGGATACCAACAAGGTCCTCCTCAAGGATATGGTGGGGGTTACCCTCCACAAGGTGGATATGGAGGCTATCCACAACAACAAGGCTATGGAGGTTATCCACCACAAGGATACGGGGGATACCCACCACAACAGCAGCAGCAACAATCTTCCAGAAGAGGAAATGGTGCCAATATGGCCATGGGTGTTGGAGGAGGGTTATTGGGTGGTATGCTTTTAGGCGGTGCCCTTAATTCGTTCGAAAACCACGAACAACAAGAAGGTTACCAAGATGGTTACCAGGACGGTTACCAAAACGGTGACGACTACGGTGGCGATATGGGCGGAGACATGGGTGGAGACATGGGAGGGGATTTTTAGATAATAATCAAATCAATATATAGAAACGAACAAACTAGACTGCCAATTACATAACGCTGTATACTAAAGCAGGTCGCATCAGGTACAGGCGCCGCCATGAAACTGATCATGTGACCAAAATGATCATTTGTAGCACATTTTTAGGCTCCATTACATAAGCCATTACATAAGCTAAAATTGATTGACCAACGAAATTTGAGATGATGATTGTTACCGATACAAACCCATCCAGTCAACAGCAATGAGATTCACCAGAGTATTGAAGCAAGCTGAAGAAGTGTTAGTTAGATCTGCTTCCGGTAACCCCACCGGGTTAACTGGGTTGTTCCAACATCCAAACCCAAGACCTGCATTGATTGCATTGTACAACCATACCTTGACTTTCTTAGATACCAAATTTCCAAAGGAGTCTATTTACAAGCAATCTGTGGAAGCTTTGACCAAGAACAGATTGAAGGTTGTTCAAGAAGAGGAAATCACCGAAAACATCGAAAACAAAATCGGAGGAGGCTTGATTGAAGAGATTGTCATTCAAGCACATGAAGAGTTAACATTGGCCAAGGAGTTAGCTTCGTTGAAGTGTTGGGAGGAGTTAGAAGAAAAGCCATTAGAAGACCAATGGGTTTATTTTGGTAAGAAGGTTTAGGATGTTTAATGCATGATAGAATAGAAATTAATTGTAGAAGGAGAAGAAGTAGTCAAGGGTGGGGTGCATGAAATGTAGAGAAGAGGGAGAGCAAGAAGATGGAAGAAAATGAAGAAGATAATATGAATGTTGAGTGAAGGTGGTTTATTGAAGAAGAAGAAGAAGAAGAAGAAGAAGAAGAAGAAGAAGAAGAAGAAGAAGAAGAAGAAGAAGAAGGAGTGACAGGGTAGGGAAAGTTTGGTGTGCTAATATAGGTAATATCTTCACCTATTAATCTCACATTGCTGTCTATATGTACTTCTCTCTTTCCTCCCTACCATATACCCATATACCATACAACATTCTTACTTGAATTTTATTGATTACAAAGTTATCGACATATCGCAGAAGCTATATAATTCCCGTATCGGAACGAATATAGTTCCCGAATAATCACCCATCATTAATCCTAACAACAATTGTTCTTTACACCTTCACCGCCTTGAGAAACATTAATACCGGTGGTTGAAGCAGGGGCCTGTTCCTCTACATGTTTATCTTGAATGATTCCAGCCAATTCATAGAATATGGAATCCACGTTTTCGTTACTTTTGGCAGAAGCTTCCATGAAAGGAACGTTTAACTTGGAGGCCAATTCTTGACCTTGTTCCTTGGAAACTTGTCTACTAACATCATCATCACATTTGTTACCAACCAAGAAGATTTGGGCGTCTTCGTTGGCATGTTGGGTGACTGTTTGGTACCAGTTATCGACATTTTCGAAAGATCTGGAATCGGTCACGTCATAAATCAACACAATACCCATGGCACCTCTGTAGTAAGCAGTAGTAATGGTTCTAAACCTTTCTTGACCAGCAGTATCCCAGACCTGTAACTTGATTCTCTTTCCATTGCTTTCAATTGTTCTAATTTTGAAATCAATACCAATGGTGGTGATGAATGAAGGGTTGAACTTGTCCTCAACAAACCTCAATAACAAACATGATTTGCCGACACCGGAGTCTCCGACAAGTAACAATTTCATGATCATATCATATGATCTAGATGGGGCTCTACCAGACATTATAACGGGGGTTGCTGTGATTTATGGAGAATCAGTTGCTTGATAAGATCACACTTTATATTATTGAAAATGTGATATGCCAGCAAAAGAGGGAGGGTCGTGCGCCAGTGGCCAATCTCCGTTACGAGGCTTCGGTACGATTTTTGGGTTGGGGAGGATGTTCCGGGAGTGAAATTTGGGGGACATTTTTGCAGCGAGAAGAATGCGCTGCAAAGGGCTCAGATTATATGCTATAGTACGGGGGTATGAAATTGCGCCACCATGGTGCCAACTTTGGGGAAGTTCGGTGGCATTTACCCTCCTAACTACCACCATGTGTTCAAGGTGGTGAACGTTTCTGCTAGCGACGATTCGCGTTAAATTGGATTATTCTCTCGCTGGGCCGTGTTGTAAAAACATCTAAATTCTCTCTTAAAACAATTGTAGATCGTGCAGATTCTCGCTAGCAAGGTATATTTTGCCGGAGTTAGACGGATGCCGATACTTCATACCTACCCTTTACTCTGTCATTTCATCGGTATTATATATTCATTTATAGTCTATACAAAGAGATTAGGTATCTCTACTAATCACATCAGACCCTTTAATGGTCACCACTTAGTACCAAGTATCTACAAGAAAACTTCAGCATTAATTTCCACAGTCAGCGCAGCGTATGGAATTTCGAAACTGGTCATCACTTCTGGATGTAACACACCAATAGCACCGATGACTTGATCCTTACCTCCTTCTTTGGTTCTGAAGAAAACCTTGGCACCTCTACCTGGGAAGAAGGTTGGGTTTTCCTTATCTTCTTCGATCCAGTATCCTCTACCCTTTTGTTCCTTAGGGTTTTCTAACCATTGAGTTCTCATGGTTTGCATGATCTTACCCAATAAACCTTGGACATATTCGAAACCAGAGGTCTTTCCAACATAAATAGCTGCCCAGTTACGTTGGTTGTACGCTCTTCTTTCCAATTCAGGATTCTTCTTCACAATATCTCCCGATTCAAAAACCTTGATTGGCAACGAATGCTTTCTGTTTTCTCTAACAGTCTTCAAAAGACCCGGTACTAAGGTGGTTCTTACAACTTGGTATTCAACAGTCTTTGGGTTTTCTAATCTGACGGCAGTCTTTCCATCGTCAACTGTTCTCAAAAATCTGAAGTTCTCATCATGGGAACATAATGTCAATGGCAATACTTCCGAGTATCCAGATTGGGATGATGCAATTCTTAAAATATCAGATACCTTATTAATTGGTAACGGAGAAGCAACAACAGAGTCACTACTGGCCTTGGTTTTCTTCAAGTTGTTGTATCCATAAGCAATTGCGACATCTTCCATTATATCACATTGATGTAAAATATCCGATCTAGTGATTGGAATTTCAACCTCAATTATATCCTTGGAAGTTGGTTTGGCCTTCAAAGACATTTTCTTCAATAATTCACCAATCTTTTCTCCACTGTAATCTAATCCAACACATGAGTTAATGTATGAAATTTCGGCTTCAGAAGTTCTGGCAGTAACATTTGGAGAAATTCTTGATTCTTTATTATGTTCAGATACAATCTTAACTGGTTCAATTTCAAATGGAACTTCACAGTATCCTGCAAACATAGCAACCATTTGGTTAATAACAATTTCAGTTTTTGTTTTGTCGGTACCGGTGACTTCAATAAAGATATTTTTAGTATCCACGGAAATCTTGGAATGGTTAGAGTTGATAATTGGTGGTAAAGAAGCAACGGTTCTCTTGGAGTCCATAATCACCGGATAAACTGGAGAATCACGGATAATGTGCAAGTATTTACCCAAGTTCTTGTCCTTTTCATAGAATTCCATTAAGGAGTTACCATCTAATTCCTTTTGTTGATTCAAAGGTATAAATTTGATATCAGAAGGAGCCAAAGCTTCGTAAGTAAATGGAGGAGTTAAAGCATCATAGTCATGAGTACCGATGGCTACCAAGGTTCTGTTACGACACAAGTTGGTATGTAATTTATCTTGCAAGGCAATGAAAGATTCGTAACGTCTTTTATCAAAGGTGACGTTTCTTAAAATGGCAGCAGCGGCATATGGACGGATTTGCTGTGTTGATTCCTTGATGGTCATACTGACTTCTGGTGTAGATGGCTTCAAGGTATAATTAGGAGATTCCTTGGTACCCAAGAATTCGTTTAATGCTTGTGCAATCCCTTCAATACATAACATGTCATATCTGTTGGCAGGGATTTCGATCTTAAGTTGTGGTCTTTCGTCACCTTGACATTCCTCAGTGGTATCTTCGTCTAACTCGAGTCCGAATTCAAAACATAATTCGTCGAACTCCTCGGTGGTGTAGCTTCTACCCAAAAGAGCATAGAGATCAGCTTTATCAACTGGAATGGTAGGCATTGTGTAGTTAGTGTTGGTGGCTGTTAGTACCTTCGGTGATTTTGATTGAGTGAGTCAAATTTTTTTGGCGACCGGTGCTGGACATTACGCTGCGGGTAAAGTTCAGAACGGCTGCAATTTAAATTTATATATACAAAACAGTAAACGTTGAGAAGATCCAAGAAATATTTAGTCCCCTCGATTAAACAATATTGATAGTTCTTAAGGGTAGGAACCATCGCCGCTATTTGAAGCCTACTTCTACTCTTTCTTGTCCTTTTCTATTCTCTTTTTGTCTAATAAATACTATGCTTGTAAACTCTTTCACCCGTTATTTGCACCCATTATTTACGTTCTATATTATTCCAGTATGACTTTGTTCAATCGTGCACGTTCGTTTCTCCCAATTTACTTCTCTTCATCTTCATTGGACTTCAATACATTTTTTGAAGTTGTATCAAGTTCCTTTCTAACTTCTTCCAATCCGTCTTTATCTTTGGCGACCTCTTCTAAGTCATTGATCTCGTCTGCCAATGCTGAAACATCGAATATTGGAACATTGTATTCCTCTTGGTTTGTTGACAGTCCTTCTCCGGTGTTATTCTCCTCTTTACCACGATTAATATCCCACCAGTCCTTTTGTTTAGGCTTAAACCAATCTTTCCATGTCTTCTTTTTATTATCTTTTTCCATTTCTTCTTGCATCTTTTCACGAGCTTCATCGAATTCATGGATCAATTTCCTTGTTCTTTCTCCTTGTTCAGGATCTGGCTCTTCAATTTCGGCGAATTCTTCGCTCAACACTTGCCAGTCCATCTTCTTTAAAATATTAGGAATGGCTTTTCTGTACGACATATGCCCCTCTACTACATCGGTACAATCAATGTTTTCAATACCTTCGATATCAATAGGTGAAAGTCCCGCAACCGACAGTAATCCTCCTCCTGTGGCTCTGAATAAATATCCCAAAATCCAATCCTTTTGAGAATACCCATTGACGAACCTCCCACTAACTACCGACCTTGCTAGCGCCATATGATCTGTCTTAACTGCAATAGGTGTACCCAATATAATGACTGATTCAACTAACCCATATCCTCCTCTCTTGGCAAGCTCAATAAGACAAGAATAGATTAGTCTTGCTCCTAAAGAAAATCCTACCAATGTAATTGGGCGTACACCCATATTTCCTGCAATAAGCGTATCAGCGAGGATCTTACCAGCTTTCCAAGCTCTATCTAAAGACACATTCCATGGGTTATCTAATAAATATGAAAGTTTAGATAACACCATTGGTAACTGAATTGCAGACATCAAGGCAGTAAGTACAGTTGCACCTAAAATCTGTTGAATAGACGTAGTTAGTGCTTCAGTGGCAAGAATATTAATAGTTTGTCCCATCGATTGTAACATTTCTGGTTCCCATAATAACGAGAACATATCCCCCATAACCGGATCAACAGTTGAAAAAGGAAGTCTAACATCATCCAAGTCACCATTCATCCATCCACTAACTGTGATAATTAAGTTGGTTCTTTTATTGTTATGCAAAGGTTTCAACTCAAAAGTATGGACGTCCCCAATTCTTCTTGCACCTGCTTTAGAACCCACTTTGGCACCTGCAACAACACCAGTAGTAGTGATGATGGCACCCCCACCAACACCTGCTAAGAACCCACTGGTTCCAGTAATACCCACTGTTGTAAGTCCAGCTGCGATACCTGCCCCGATGACGGGTGCCAATAAACCAGCAGAAAGACCAATAGCCAAAGAGCCACCCAACGTAGCTAAACCAATGTATGCTAGTCTCTTTTTCTGGTTTTTCTTGATATGCTTATTGATGAACAGCTTATCGTTAAGAAGTTCATCTTTATTTTCAATAGATTTCTCATTGACTTCAAGTTCCAAGTTCTCTAATAAACGACGTTGGAATTGAAGTACTTCCAATACAGATATGCCCAATGTAAGTGCAAATTGTTCCAATAAAGTATTTGAGCGACTATCGTAATATCCATCACTAAGCAATAACATGAACAAGTCACAAACAATTACCCAACGAAGATCAAACCCTGGATACAACTTAGTCATTATAAAGCTAGTTCTCTTTTGTTCTTCTTGGCTCAACAAACTTCGTGAGAGGTCAGCGACCTCTAAACCATGGATACTCAAATTTTCGATCATTTTCTTTTCGTCCTCGGTAAGATCCAAATGATCATACAATTTGGACATTATATACATTGTCCAATTAGAGAAGTTTCTCTGTCCCAAGCTGAGCTGTTTGGCCGCCTTGCTCGAGGTGGATTTCTTAAGCTTGGCCAAATCTGTTGCCATATCCACCACTATCAACTTGGAAATCCCCACATATGCAAACTTTTGAGCATCCGATAACATATGTTTTGTAGAATCCAAAGTTTCTGCGGTATCCATATCATCTTCAAAGTCGGAGTTTTCTTCTTCTTCTTTTGGGGCCAGATCGGACGGCAGACCTCTGAACAAGAAGTCTGTTTTCTTATCCAATTCCGAGTATTTGGCTACTTGTTCTTCTGTATCGATTTTGGTATAACCTCGAGAACCTGCTCGGGTCTCCAACGTATGAAAATTGGGCTGGGATTCAAATTCTAATTTCCCCTTGTCATCGTAGTAATCCATTTCGGTGATGGTTTTCATCGTTTTCCAATTGGTAGCCGTGCTAAAGAAATCATCATCCACTTCCGCTGTGGCCTCGTAAATAGGCGGAGGATCTTCGTTTTGTTCTGTTTCTTTTGATTCCTTTGACCCAATGACACGTTCTGCAAAGCCAGTGACATCGTCCGAATGGGAATGGTTGCCACTAAAGTCGAATTCGACGTAACTAGTTTCTGGAGTGGCGGTTTCTTCGGGTGGTGTGTCTTTGGTGGATTGCTGCTCTTGTGAGGGTTGTCGATTGGTCGATTCGTTGGGTAGACTAGGAAGTGCAGAGACACTTGACCTCGACCCGAATTCTCGCCTAGATCCCGTATAGGTCGTATAAGGAGAGCCCGATGACATTGGTGTTACTGGTAGAGAATATAGTGTTGGTTATTTATTGAACCACCCTGATTTGAGAATGGGTGAAGGTAAGGTGCGAATGGGTGCAAGTGTTCAAATCAGATTACGTATGACACCAGTGAGGGCTTGAGATGATGAGAGAGAGGAGCAATAGTAAACGCAGAGGTCGAATAGAATACGTCATGACGACCTAGTCAAACAGACCAACGAAGGTCCTTCTCTGACCGACAGAAGGGATCCATCAATCATTATTGGTATTCATGAGCCCTTTTCCGAACTACTTATGTTTGTTTTCCTTTACTACAAGATGTTTGCAACATGGTTTTACTCAAATCGTCATCAGCCATATGGCCTTCGAAGAGTCCAGGAATATGTTGCTACGAACTTAGCCGAGCTCAACCTAAACGTAAACGTAAAGGTAAGCTCAAGACCGATCGCTTACTCTACAATCTGTCGACGGAGCTACTCTGCTTAAAACCGTAAACGGTTGGATAGCACCAACACGATCCTCCCAGAATCTGAAAGACCTGGCCATCACAACTTTCCGCTCAACTCCGAAGAGGACCAGAAAATCACAACAGCGTAAACAGCCCAACAAACGTCAGTGACGACTTAGTGGGATAAACCGCTGTATGCTATCCGTTAAACTTGCTTCTCTAGCGCCGAACTGCTACGGAAAACACCTACAACCGTCAAGAGATAACCCGAAGGTTTAATCTCCGTCGAACTGAGGGTCCACCGTAACACAGATTGATGAATTAGTGAAGAAAAAAAATTTAAACCTACAAATGTGGCGATATTGCTTGCTATTTATACTCTGCGAATTTGGCTGGTGCCGAAAAAAAATGCTACCCAGACATCTCATCACGTGACACGATGAGATTACCCGCAAACCTTATAGAGATGCCCTGTCTATTAGGGCATTTATATAGTGATCAAGAATATCAGATGAGTAGAAGATCAGTCAGGTTTCAAAAGAAACACGAAAATGAACAAGCCGAGGAGTATGAAAATGACGTAGCCCTGAATGCGAAAGCTCTCCCGTTCACATCGGACCATTGTCTTGATCCTGGACGGATCATTGGGGTATTTCAGGATTCGTTCCAGCACATTCTTGACTCTCCAGACCTTCATAAACATATCCAAGCCGTGAAAGGTAATTTGTACGATAGGAATTACACAGAGGCCTTTGGAAGTGACGACAAAAGAGTGGCATATGCTTCGAGATGGACTCCATCCAGAGCATTGGCCTATGCATCGCTCTTTTCCTCATTCCCTGAATTGGTCGAGCTTTTCGAAGATCCAGAAGCCGCAAAACAAGTCTTGTGTATTGGAGGAGGAGCATCTTCTGAGCTTGTAGGATTGGCATCTGTGTTTTGTCGGTCTAAAGAATATCATTCGAAGTCCAATTCTAGTTTACAAGTGAACATCATTGATATAGCTGATTGGAGAAACATTGTGGGATCTATAACGAAACACATGAAGGCCAATTGGATCTACAATGAAGAGAAGTTATCTGCTAATTTCATACATGGAGATGTGTTGAGTGAGCCAGAGTTAGACTATAGTTCTCAAAGTCTTATAACCCTTCTTTTCACCACCAATGAGTTGTTCGCTGAAAAGAGACAAGCTACGATGAAATTCCTTCAAACATTGAATAGCAAATGTGCAACAGGAACCTATTTGTTGATTGCTGAAAGTGCAGGTTCATATTCCAATATCACTGTTGGTTCTAAGAAGTTCCCAGTACAATTTCTTGTGGATATGGTATTGGTAGGAAAGCCTGGAGAAACTGGATCCTGGGAAATTGTTAAACAAAGCGATAGTGTTTGGTATAGATGTCCTAAATTAGAGTATGGATTGAAATTAGAGAATATGAGGTTTTTCTACAGACTTTATAGAAAGATCTAATGGGTGCAAAAAAATGACATAAATTTGTGAAAAGTTTACAAAAAGTAGTAATTAGTAGATATGAAGCAAGTTGACGTAATTGAGAGGAATGACAAAGGAAAGGGTTATCATGTAATTAATATTTAATTTAGATCTTTAATTTAGACAAATCTTCCTCGAGTTCATCAGTAGACTTTTTGGTATCTTTCGAATCAACTTCTATTGGCTTCTTATTTTTAGTTTCTTTAGACGTGAAGTCACCTTTATTGTCTTTTGAAGTGGGTTCCTTATTCACGTCCACAATCTCCTCTTTATTCAAAGTTTCCTTCTTCTCTTCCTTTTCCTTAACTTCTACTTCTTCTTCCACTTTCTTCACATCTACCTTCTTCTCCTCGTCATTCCATTCTAGCAACTTACATAATTCTTCTGCAAATTCGTCACAATTTTCTACCCACAAGATATCAGTCTTTCTACTTCTTTTGAAATCTCCCACCACTTCCTTATTAACCAAGACTCTAAGTGCATTCTTTTCTACCTCGGCTGGCAATGCTGCAAAAGGATATACTGTCAATGAAGTACCCGCAACAATGGCAATTTCTACAACTTCCGAATCGTCATCCCAAAGGTCAAAGAATCTGGCTGGCAATCCTTCACCAAAGAATACTATATCAGGCTTCACTAATCCTCCACATTCACATTTGGGAATGGTCTCGAACTGTTTCTTCAACTCTTCCGGAGACATTTCCTTAGAACAGTCAATACAATGGTTGGCAGCAAACGAACCATGTGCCTCTACTATGAATTCATCTCTTACTCCGGCTATACGTTCTAAAGTATCGATATTTTGTGTATACACCCGATGCAATAGGTTTCTATCCTGGACCTTTTTTATAAGCTTATGGAACTTTGTGGGTTCAAATTGACCGGGATAGAGCTCCTTGGCAAGAGTATAGAAGGCTTGAGGTTTTTCCCGGAAGTAATCAATATCAAATATGGCTTCTGCATAAGGAAGATTGAACAGAGCAAGGTTGGCATATAATCCTGTTTCGGGACTTCTGAAATCGGGGATCCCGGCACTAGTGGAGATCCCAGCGCCGTTAAAGAACGTGATCTTCTTGCCAGACTTGATAGCTTTTGCAAGCGGTTCTAAAGATGTCATTAGGGAACAAGAGGTGTATGATTGAATCAAAAGTCACTTAACGTTTAGATAGTGGTCACGTGCAACACTCTACCTATTTGAAATTCTCGATCTGGCAGAACTACCTAAAAGAGTACAATTATATGGACGACTAGAATTCACCAAATAGGGCTTGAAAGTTGTACAAAAGGAGAGAACCACTATAATTGATAGCTCAGATGAGTCACACTCGTTTATTTCTTGACATTTCGTCTCCCGTCTCCTCCATTTTTGCCCAAGTCAGAATCTTGCTTTGCGGCAAACATACACTATATGCAGGAGGCTCATTCGACCTCAAAGGCAAATCTTGCAACTGCGATTCCAGCTATTTACCACAATTATCATGAAAGTAAGTTAGTTGCTCCCCCATTGAATATGTATAGCTTGGATCCCCCAATACTAACTATGTCTCCAGCAAAGAATCACCGCATTAGACTTGAAAGTCGTTACGTCAGAGCTTGTATCAAATGTTTTGAACTACAGACTTCAGAATATCTATAATGTTGCAAGTTCGGCCAGACAATTTCTTCTTAAGTTCTCGATTCCAGATTCCAAGAAGGTTGTTGTTTTGGACTGTGGAAACCGTGTTCATTTGACTGATTTTGAGCGTCCTACCACCCAGGCTCCTTCCAATTTTGTTACTAAGTTGAGAAAGCATTTGAAGAGCAGGAGGTTGTCTGGGCTTAAACAGATTGGAAATGATCGTGTATTGGTATTTGAATTCAGTGATGGGCTCTTCTATTTAGTGTTGGAGTTCTTCAGTGCTGGTAATATCTTATTATTGGACCACGAGTTCAAGATCTTATCTTTGCAAAGAATGGTTAGTGACAAGGGTGACAATGACAGGTATGCTGTCAATGAGACTTATAAGATGTTTGATAGAGACCTTTTCACAGATGAATACGAATATGAAAAGAAGCAATATCTGGAAGAACAGATCAAAACTTGGATCGCCAACCACAAGAAAGTAGTATCCGAACGAGAGGTATCTAAAAAGAATAAGGTATACTCTATCCACAAATTATTGTTTGTGAATGCTAGTCATCTTTCAAGTGATTTGATACAGAAGAACTTGAGTTCTTTTTCAATTAATCCTAGTACTACTTGCTTTGAATTTGAAGACGATTCTGCCAAAATTGCAACTATTATTGAATCCCTTGATAAATCAGAAGATGATTACATTGAATTATTATCTAAAGATAATGTCCAAGGAATAATTGTTTCTAAAAGGAATCCAAATTTCGATGCTGAAGATGAATCTGCTGATAAAGATTTGGAATTCGTATTTGACGAGTTCCACCCTTTCAAGCCTTATAAAGCCAAAGTGGAAGACTATAAATTCGAACTGGTAGAAGGTTACAACAAAACATTAGATACTTTTTTTTCCACGATAGAATCAACCAAATATGCCTTGAAAATCGAACAACAGAAACAAAATGCCAGCAATAGATTGGCACATGCTAGAAACGAAAGAGACAAACAAATCCAATCGTTGGTAGCTCAACAAGAACTCAATACAAAGAAAGGTGATGCGATCATTATATCAGCAGATGTGGTGACTTCATGTATGGAGAAAGTCCAATCACTTGTGGACCAACAAATGGATTGGACCAACATTGAGACCTATCTCAAAACCGAACAAACTGGAGGTGATAAGATCGCTAACGATATTAAATTACCTTTGAACTTGTTGGAAAATAAGATTTGTGTGCTCTTACCAGACCCTGAAGCAGAAGCAGAATCAGGGGTCGAAAGTGAAGAGAATAGCGATTCAGACCTGGAATCTGAGTCAGAATCAGATTCTGATTCCGATTCTGATTCCGATTCTGAGATAGTGGTCAGAAAGAAAAAGAATGCAGCACCGAAAAATAAGAAGCCGACTATTGCTAAGCTTACGTGTTGGGTTGATCTTGGCTTATCACCTTATGCAAATGCATCCACTTATTTCGACACCAAGAAGACTGCCGAAAGCAAGCAAACCAAGGTGGAAAAGAACACTCAAATGGCACTTAAGAATGCCGAAAGAAAAATTCAACAAGATTTGACCAAGAATTTAAAGCAAGAAAACGAAACCTTGAAACAAATCAGACCAAAATATTGGTTTGAAAAGTTCTTCTGGTTTGTTACTACCGAAGGGTACTTGTGTCTTGCTGGAAGGGATGCTCCACAAGTCGATATGATTTATTTCCGTCACTTCAATGATAATGATTATTTTGTATCATCTGATGTTGAAGGATCTTTGAAGGTTTTCATTAAAAATCCTTTCAAAGGAGAAGGTGTCCCCCCAACTACTTTGTTTCAAGCAGCAATCTTTTCTATGTCAGCCTCGAGTGCATGGAATGGAAAAATCACTACATCTGGGTGGTTTTTACCGGGTGACATGATCTCCAAGAAGGATTTTGATGGCTCTTTGATCAGTCCTGGAAATTTCAATTACAAGGGAAAGAAGGAGTACATGCCACCAATGCAATTGCTTATGGGCTTTGGATTCTACTTCTTGGGGGATGAAGAAACCACCAACAAGTATAGAGATGTTAGAAGTAAGCGTGAAGAAGAGCATGGGTTGAAGATTGTCATGGACAATAAAAAGAAAGATTTGGCGAACGAAGACAACGCGGCTGCAAAAGAAGCTAAGGCCGAGAAGGTTGACACGGAATCAATTAAAGAGTCTACCGTTAAGAAGACCGACAATAGAAACGAGGTTGACGAAAATAAGGTTGATGATTCTAGTAATAGTATTAACAAGGATGTCACTGATTCCGTTTCGGATACAAAAGTGGAAGGAAAGGTTCCTAATTCGGTTCGCGGTAAGAAAGCGAAAATGAAAAAGATTGCAGCCAAATATGCAGACCAAGACGAGGAAGAACGTAAGCTTCGTATGGGAGCACTTGGGACCCTTAAACAGATAGAACAAGCGAAGAAACAAAAGGAGCTTGAAGCCAATCTCGAGATTGAAAGACAACAAAAGAAATATGAAGATTCGGCAGCAGTTCAAAGACGTAAAAAGCAAGATGCCAGAGAATACGAAAAGTACCTTAATGACGAAGGTAATGAGGATGAGTCGAGTATTACTAATTATTTGGAAATTCTTGATTCATTCATTTCCAAGCCCCATGCCGGTGATCAATTTACTGGTGTGGTTCCTGTTTTCGGACCATGGTTTTCTATGAATAAATTCAAGTATAAAGTGAAGATTCAACCCGGGAACGGGAAGAAGGGAAAGACTATGAATGAAATATTACATCATTTCAATACTCGTGCGATGGATCCTAAGGGTCACGATACCGAGAAAGTGTGGCCACGGGAAAGAGAATTGATTGGCGAAGTGAAACCCAACGATTTGATTGGAGTATTCACGGTGGGGAAGATGAAGAGTGTTTTAGGTAAGAAATGATGTGTTATGAGTAATAGTTAATTAGTAAACGTGGACCTGATAATGTTAGTTAAATGTAGAAGTGAAATGGAAATTGATCCAATAATAGCAACTGGTGGGCCGTTTACTGCAAATCCTAATTGTTAAAATGGAACGACAACGGGCCGTATCGGCACAAGGGAGTATGCAAATAATGTAAATTACTGAAGGGGTTACATTACTTCCGGACTTATAGTAGGATTGGACACACGTGGAGGCTAATGCACGTGCTGGTGCTAGTTATATAAAATGGAAATGATTGTGCGACAGTTTACCTTTTTTTCTACAAGTTCCGTCGTTTAAATCCGTCTGTCAATAATAATTTGCACCCAAAATCATGGTCTCTGTTTCTAAGCTTATTAATAATGGTCTTCTTCTTGTGAACCAAAATGTATACCAAAACTTGGCAACTCCACAACAAGCCTCTGTTGAACAATATAACATTCTTCATTTCTTGGGTGGCTCTGGTCCATATGTGCAACGGTCTGGCTCTGGTATTTCTACCGATATTCCTGACCAATGTACTTACGAACAAGTACAATTGCTTTCTCGTCATGGTGAAAGATATCCTTCTATCAGTGTCGGTAAAAAGTTTGAAGACATTTACAAGAGAATCCTGTCTTACAATGGTACTCTCAAGGGGGACTTAGCCTTTTTTAATGACTACACCTACTTTGTACCCGGTGAAGAATACTACGAAAAAGAAACATCTCCAAAGAACTCCCAAGGATTGTTTTCTGGTACCACCGATGCCTTGAAACACGGTGCTTCTTTCAGAGCAAAGTATAATTCTCTTTTCAACCCTAACATGACTCTTCCAGTCTTTTCTTCCAATTCTGGTCGTTGTCATGTTACCTCTGAATACTTTGCTAGGGGGTTCCTCGGTGAGGATTTCTCGGATGATTCTATCAAGAGAGTCATAGTCGACGAAGACAAAAAAATGGGTATCAACTCATTGACCCCAAGATTCGCTTGTGTCAACTATGAGGACGACAGTGCTTCTTATGTCAAGAAATACGACCAAACATACTTGAAAGATATCAAGGACAGATTGGTCAAGTCCAACCCAGGCTTGAACATTACTGCCAATGATATTACCCAACTTGTTCAATGGTGTGCATACGAACTTAACGTTAGAGGAAGTTCTCCAGCCTGTGACATTTTCAGCAATGAAGAATTTGTCAAGGCATCGTACCAAATCGATATTGGTAATTACTATGCCAACGGTCCAGGTAACAACTTGACCAGTACTGTTGGTGCTACACTTTTGAACGCCTCATTGGCTCTTTTAGAAGAAACCAACAACGACAACAAGGTCTGGTTATCATTTACCCATGATACTGACTTGGAAATGTACCACTCTGCGTTAGGACTTGTGGAACCAGCCCACGACGTTCCAGTTGACCACATTGAATTTCCATACCCATACCAACATGCCCAAGTTGTTCCACAAGGAGCCCGAATCTACACTGAAAAATACGGTTGTGGAAACTCTTCATACGTCAGATATATTATTAATGATGCTGTTGTTCCAATTCCAGGTTGTAACTCAGGTCCAGGATTCTCGTGTGAATTTTCTCAATTCAAGAAATTCGTCAATGACAAGATCGACAAGCTCAAGTTCAAGGAACATTGTGGATTTGCCGATGGTGTTCCAGAAACTGTTGAGTTCTACTGGAATTACAATACCACCAATTACAATGCCAGTTTAATCAACTCATAAACCTGGGTTAACTGATAGATGAAGAATGGGCCGTGTGTCCTTTATTCACGATGATAATACCTTATCATTTTATTGTTTTTTTGACATATACCCATCTTGGCAGTTCCCGAAACAATGCCCATCAAAATTTGTTTATTCTTTTCTTCACTCGTCTTAAATTGAGTACTTCCAGTATTCCAACATTCTACAGTGTGCTTTGATAGCACAAACATTCGTCTGTATTGTTTTATAGATAATAAAAGTTCTATGTCGCATGAGTCACGTTTGTAACCATGGGCTGATTGTAATCTGAAATATGGAGAAGACATGAGAATGGTGATTGGCCATCTAGCCGCAACCGCAAGGCACTACAAACCGTATTCATGGGAACAACCCTACTGGTCATACATGTCGGTGAGGGCATGGAATGCTCGGAACGGGTGGGTATGTTCTGAGTCACAGAATTCTTGATCATGAGTTGACGAGCGGTAGGCCCTGTACCGGCGCATGGAGGGTACCGAGCATCGAGCGGGGCTTAAACCCGTGACTCTCGATCTCGTTTGGCATGTCTCGAGTATGGGAGCTTATTTCCAATTAGTAACAAAGGAGTCTCGATTAGTTTGATCACTAAGTAGGGACAGAAAAAGGCACTGCCTAAAAGGGAGACATTATATTTTGTAGACCAGGTATACTGGCACCCATTATGTTAAAGTTGCTAGCTGGCGGGGTTTTAGAAATAGAACCAATCAAGTAGCATTCCGTTGTGACCATTGAGGTTTCGAGGACAGCCCCACATTTCTACATGACTTTGACTGGTCTACAGTCAGTGGTTGCTGCTGCTGTTTCGGTGTAATCCAGACCCCGAGCATGAGCGGCCCTTACGTAAGCAAGTGACGTCTTAGAAATGGTTTTCCCCCGCAAGCTCGCACCCAATTGGGTAAAACCAACCAATAATGTGATAACAAAGTAAGCAGCGAACAATCACAGGACTACAATATGTACATTGTGACCACGAGAACCGCATAAAAGAATGCAGTGGGTTTTGTGGGCGGACCAATTAGACAATACCAGACAGGCAAAAGCAGACAAAAACAGGCCACCAGACGGGGAAGTCCGGCACACAACCATACACAACCACAGCGACTCCCCTCGTCCATGCTCGGCAATATGATTGTCGCGTCGCACTATGAGGAGTGGTTTATTTTCGTCACCTTTAAGTGGTAGAAATGGAACAAAAAAAAGAAAAGAGCAAAAGAAAAAAGGTACTGGTAACATAAGAGGAGACATTTGTCGCATTCTCAAGTATAGATAAATTTTTCATACTCATTTTTTTGGAGGAAAAGATATATCGTCAACACTTCTTTTCTTCAACCCAAAAGTATTCATCTAAAGCGGTGCTATGGAATCTCTTACTCGTGTGTCTATGACGGTGTGTCCGTTTGTCAAGTCTTCTTCAACCCAAGCTCTTCGCCAATTGAGCCAGAAGTCTGGTGGTTTGGCAGTTCAGGCCCGTCAGTGTCCTTTTATGGGGGCTGCCATGGTTGCCAAGGAAGCTTCCAACTGCGGTACTGTCAGAGCCTATTCCAGTGCCTCCAAGCCTGCTCTTGCCACCGCCTCCTCCATCACCACAAACCCTCCCTCCTCCTATGCTTTCAAAGGTGATAACCTCTCCTCCAGCAAGATGGACCTTTCGTCGAAAGAAACCTCGTTCGACTTCCACGGCTTCATGAATGATCAAATTCACAAGAAACGTACCGACAAGTCGTACAGATTCTTCAACAACATCAACCGTTTGGCCCAGGAATTTCCCCTCGCCCATCGTGCCGAAGAAGCTGATAAGGTCACCGTCTGGTGTTCCAACGATTACCTCGGCATGGGTCGTAACGAACAAACATTAAACGAAATGAAACGTGTTTTGGACCGATACGGTTCAGGTGCCGGTGGTACTAGAAACATCGCTGGCCATAATCTCCACGCTATTCAATTAGAATCTGAGTTGGCCACCTTGCATAAGCATGAAGCATCCTTGGTATTCTCTTCATGTTTTGTTGCTAACGATGCTATCTTATCGTTACTCGGACAAAAGATCAAGGATTTGGTCATCTTTTCCGATTCCTTAAACCATGCTTCCATGATTCAAGGTATCCGTAACTCTCGTGCTGAAAAGCATATTTTCAAGCATAATGACTTGCATGATTTGGAAGCCAAGTTGGCCCAATACCCAAAGTCCACTCCTAAGTTGATTGCCTTTGAATCGGTTTACTCCATGTGTGGATCTATTGCCCCTATTGAAGCTATCTGTGACTTGGCTGACAAGTACGGTGCTCTCACCTTTTTGGATGAAGTTCATGCTGTTGGTATGTATGGTCCACATGGTGCAGGTGTCGCCGAACACTTGAACTTCGAAGCCAACTTGAAGGCCGGTATTGCTACTCCTGAACAAGAAACTGTTATGAGTAGAGTCGATATGATTACCGGTACTTTAGGTAAGGCTTATGGTACTGTTGGTGGATACGTTACTGGTAAAGCTGGATTGATCGATTGGGTCCGTTCTTATGCTCCAGGATTCATCTTTACCACCACTCTTCCTCCAGCTGTCATGGCTGGATCTACCTCTTCCATTCGTTACCAAAGATCCACTTTGAACGATAGAATTGCTCAACAAAAAAACACACGTTATGTTAAGAATAACTTGAACAACATTGGAATCCCAGTTATCCCAAATCCATCTCATATTGTTCCAGTTTTAGTTGGTAATGCTTCCGATGCTAAAAAGGCTTCTGATATGCTTTTAGACCAATATAACATTTATGTTCAAGCTATCAACTTTCCAACCGTTCCAATCGGACAAGAAAGATTAAGAATTACCCCAACTCCAGGCCATGGCCCAGAACTCAGTAACCAATTGATTGGTGCTATTGATGATGTTTTCGATCAATTATCTTTGAAGAGAACCGACCAATGGGCTGCTGCTGGTGGATTGTGTGGTGTAGGCGATGGATCTCCAGAAGTTAAGCACATCTGGACTGACGAACAATTAAATTTGAAGGATTCAGACTTGAACCCTAATGTTTTCGACCCAATTGTTGAAGCCAGAGGTGTTTCATCTGGTGTTGTGGCTTAGTCGATTTCGAAGTAAAAATTAGCTTTTATTTAGTGTTTGTTTGCTGAATGAATGAGAAAAGGATCTGAACTGAAATGCCGTAGTATAAAGTGTAGTGTATGATAACGGACGTTAAAACTAGATGCCGATAGTTCCCAGCGGAATCGGCCACCCAGTGATTATCAATAGTCATTGTTGCAGTGATTATCTTGTCACTGGTAGGACACCTTTTGGCGGTCTATAGTAGTTGCCTCTCCATGACTACCTGTTTATAATAGTGGTTGTTCTAAGCATTTCTTCTATTTCCGAATGCTATGAAGGTACCATAGTGCCTTCCAATATTATCCAGGATATTTACAACCATTTGTATGCTGGTTATGGTTTTGATCATAACAACATCCCTAAATACTATAATTACACAATTCAAGGATTTGAGGAGATTATATATGATGTGAGATCGGAAATCAAACAATGAAAAGTTTGATGGAGATATCGGTGTTGTAGGATCATTTTGTCCTGGAAACGAGCGGCACCAATATGCAACGTTGCTAGCCAACATGAGCCCGTTCATATGGACCACTAGAGAGGCTAGCGAGGGGCGGTACATTGAGAGCGGGGACTACCCCTTATATGAAACCACATCTATAATTATCTCCACTGGTTCTTTTTATGGGGTGGTCAATACTTGGTGGGAATGTTGAGGTAAAATTCTACATTAGGCGTTTCGTCGCACAGTATTATATGGGTCATAGAGAGGGGGGGTTGGAAAAAAAACCCCTTGCCAAATACTTATCAAAGTGAGTATCGTCTGTAGTGTGGTGCGACTATGATATGGTGTGACTATATCGTGTTGTGTTGGAAACGGTTTATACTTGTCGAATATCATTTTATTATCTCACTCTGGTTCTTTGTTGTAGTGTCACTATCTTGACCGTTGAAAAATTGATGCTATTTATGACATGGTAATAGGTGCAAACATCAACTGGAAAAAGTGCCACATTCTGCTATTTTGAAGACTTGGTTCATATCTAGTGGCTTTCATTAACATACCTTCCAACTTTCTCTAACGCTTTCCTACATTTATTTCAGATTTGACCCAACCATTAAATCCGTATCGAATTTCGTCTCTCAGTATAGCCGTTCTTTCGATTACATAAGCTGATATCGGTACACACACACATCGCGAGTACAGTCCATCTCTATCAGCGCGTATTGAAGTAACGTAAACACACAGACACATGGATTATGGACCAAACTCAATTGATCAAGCTATACACCAATAGATTGGTTAAGTCGTTGATTCCGGCCCATTTTGGCCCGGAATTCATCCAAAGTGTGAGCCAGGACTTGCTAGTGGTTCTTCTACAGTCCTCTTCCCCAATCTCGTCGTACCAGAAACAACTTCAGATAAATCATTTCATGCGAGATTACAAGTCGGAATTCCTAGCCAAGGGATTTAATCTGGAATGGTCGTCTTTCCAAGGAATCGTGGACGAGCTTCTTCGGGTAAAATCTTTGGATCAGGTATATTCGTATCTCGTATTTTTGACCACCTTAATAACGTCCGAACCATCACAACAACAACAACAACAACAACAAGCTTCGTATAACCAGCCGATATCTTCTCCATACCTTTCTACTGGTGCTGCAGACACCACAGACATGACACCAGCCGCGATCATAGAACCATACTACGAATCCCTTCCAGAACCTACTATGCTTACATATTTGTCATACACTCTACTTGGGCTAGATTCGAAACTTTTCACTTTTAACACAGATAGACTTGAAATTCCCACATCCATAAATAACAGTTACACTAGCATCTTATTTGATATATTGGAATGTGCTTTACTCTACAAGCGACTGCATAATTTTGTACAAATCCATAAGGGAAAACTCAATTCACCTATCAAAACTGCATATCTCACTGTACTAGAATCCCAACAATCACTTTACGTTAACCATATCAATAAGGTCTTTAACTCGTCACCAGGCTCCTTAATATCAGTATACAACGGTATATTTCTCTGGATCCTCAATTTCAGATTACTCCATTCATTAACATTAAAAGTACTTGATTTAAATGGATACGACTTTTTATCTCAGGTATACGAACTCACCAAGTTCGGAGATAAAAACGTAAAACAAATAGCAGATTTGATATTTACCAAGATCTCTATTCCATATTATGAAATTCTTGAACATTGGGTAATCAATGGTGAGTTGATAGATAGCAGTGATGAGTTCTTCATACGATTTGATTTCAACAACGATAACTTCAATGATATTATTGAATTTCATCCTCTGAGAGTTCCATTTTTTATCAACAAGCCTTTGAGTCATAAAATTGTACAAATAGGAAAGATTCTTATTTTCCTAACCAAATATTGCAAAGAATTAGTATGGATCAACAAATACAGTAACAAATATTCACAAATCATATTTCATTTAAATCGAGGATTACAAAGTATGTCAACCAATGCCTTTAGGGACCTCATAGTCTCTCAATATGAAGAGCTTCTTAACTATTTTACAGTTGTTATTCAAGGAAACAAGAATGAATTAGCTCAACACTTGATGAATTTCAAAAAGATTTATTTCATTCAAAATAATGAATTCATCGACTCAATCATAGCCAATGGAGCCGAGCTTTTTAATGAGCCTTCAACCAACATCTCATCCAATTACTTATCAAAGATTTTGACCGAATCTATAAACAATTCGTCTCTCAAGCAAAGTCAATATGCCCATAGATTGGACGCAAGAGTGTTGGACCCGATACATGGAAATATCGGCTGGGAGGTGTTTACACTTGAGTATAGAATTGAGGATTTACCAATCTATTCGTTATTAGAGAATCAAATGATGCAATATCTCAAGATGTTCAACTTTCTTTGGAGATTGAGGCACTTACAATACTTGATGAATCAACATGCTGTTGATTGTAGTAATTTGAAAAAAAATGAAATGAGGAAGGTTCGAGCCAAATATCTTAAGATCAAAGGATCTAGAAATAGTATTCGAGACCGTAAGGTAGTATGGCTTGTCAAATCATTTAATACTATGAATATGATTCGAAATATCATGGTGAAATTTTTGAATTCTTTGGTACATTACCTTTCATTTGATGTGATTGAAAATAGTTTTCAAAAGTTGATAATAGAGGAAATATTCAAGTCCAATATTTTAAGCAAACAGGTGCAGCAAAATCAGCTGCACCACCTTCTAAACGCATTAAATCCTGATTTTAGTCAAAAACTCCACATGGGAACATTATTTGGAAACCGCAATCAAGAGCCAATAACACCAAATAATATGGTAGGAACAATTGGAAATCCAAATAAGGTGTTACACAATATGAATGAATTAACCTTTGACGAGATCATCCGTATACACAAAAGATACCTTGAGAGAATTGTAAACAATAAATTGATCAATGACGAAACAATTGGAAAGGTGACAAGGGTGAGTTTTATTCAGCAGGTGTACGGACTATTGGAGGTTATCTTTAAGTTCTTCAAGAGTTCCGAGGAGTACAATAATTTAGTGACCAATTATGCATATGTTGTGAATCTAGAAGAGGATCAAGATGAGGTGAGTATGAATGAAGATTTAAAAGAAATCGAGACCAAATTACAAGCCATCAGCAACAGGCTTTACAAGCAGATATACATTGGGGAATATAAAACTCAATTAAGTGGGTTTATTCGAGATTTGAAAACTGATTATGATCTCAGAGATATTGCCAGTATTTTTGAATAGACCGCTTGGGATTGTAAGAAACTGAAATGTTGTGATAGGGTGGTGTTAAGGATATAAATGATGGTTTGTAGAAGTATATTGTCATGGTTAATAGAAATATATTTTCATGGTTATTATGGGTTTCCCCGGATTACAGGCAAAGATAAAAGAATATTATTCGGAGTTTGATACACGAAAAGTTTTCCGAAGTGGTTATTATATACGATTGATCTCACAGATGTTCGTATATCATTCGACCTATCAAAAGTATCGCTACCGGTTTTTCCTCGGCCCCTCTCTCTGTCACATGATCGAACCCCAGATGTCACCCGCACTCCGGGACCTCGGAGTTTTCCACATGGACAAATATAAATAGTGTGAGACAGCCAGTGATTTTGAAATCGTATTCCATCTAGAAATCGTCAACATGGAAGAAGTCGACAGTGCATTAGTAGATAACGTGAAATCATTTTCTGCCGGAGGATTCGGTGGGATTTGGTATGTAATTATGGGCAAATGAAATAACGTGCCTCATTTTTTGACCCATAGAAGTACAACTACTAACATAATCTTATAGTGCTGTTTTAACCGGCCACCCTTTTGATCTTGTAAAGGTCCGTTTACAGACCGGTATCTATAACTCCTCTGTGG
Source organism: Suhomyces tibetensis (assembly GCA_030570835.1). Lineage (NCBI taxonomy): Eukaryota > Fungi > Ascomycota > Pichiomycetes > Serinales > Debaryomycetaceae > Suhomyces > Suhomyces tibetensis. The sequence goes on from JAJLWT010000033.1 coordinate 54,739, forward strand.
AGTGTATCAAGCAAACGCTTGTCAAGGATGGATTGCCTGGATTCTACCGTGGTGTTTTACCTCCACTTTTAGGGGTTACTCCTATGTTTGCTGTTTCTTTCTGGGGTTATGATGTTGGTAAGAAAATGGTTTCCTCGTACACCGGCAAGACCGCTGACCAGTTTACCATTGCCAATATTTCGACCGCTGGGTTTATTTCCGCAGTTCCAACCACCTTGGTGGCAGCTCCATTCGAAAGAATCAAGGTCATGATGCAAATCTCAGACGGTAAGAACACCTCCATGGGATCGGTGGTCAAGGAAATGTACAGAACAGGGGGTATCAGATCGATTTTCAAGGGTTCTGCCGCCACGTTGGCCAGAGACGGGCCTGGATCTGCTCTTTATTTCGCCACTTACGAATACTTGAAGAAGAGATTGACCAAGCCTGGTGAAGACATGTCGATTCTTGCCATCACCACTGCTGGTGGTTTTGCCGGTGTGTCTATGTGGTTGGGTGTTTTCCCAATCGACACCATCAAGTCCACCCAACAATCGTCCAACGCCAACATATCCATCTTCAAGACTACCTCCAACATCTACAAAAAGGGTGGTGTGAAGGCTTTCTTCCCTGGTGTAGGTCCAGCATTGGCTAGGTCGTTCCCAGCCAACGCTGCTACCTTCTTGGGGGTCGAATTGGCCAGAAATTTCTTCGACAAAATGGTCTAGACAAGGCCACATAAAAGTTTCGTATTTATTAGGAGTAGAGTAGAAAAGGCTATTTATTTATATTGAATAAACAATAAAAAAGAACGTGATGTATCTTCTGATGATAGGGGGGTCCCTCTTCATATCGATTCCTCTACGTGTACTTTTAGCCGCTACATAGTTAACTACTAGCCGTATATCGAAGCGCACTTTTCGTACACGAGGTCGTGTCCCGCACCGGCGCTCTCCCAAACCAAACCGCCCACTCAACACAAATGATAAGCTCGATAAGCATCTTATCATCGAGTACCATCAATCAATATGTCGTTATCTGATGAACAAGTGAGTGGCGCCAATGACACAACTAACACGCTGTCCGTATACTAACCAACTTTTGCAGGTCAAGTCCGAGCTTAGCAAGATGCAAGCTTTCATCCAAAAGGAAGCTCAGGAGAAGGCCAAAGAAATCAAAGTAAAGGCCGATGAAGAATATGAAATCGAAAAGGCATCCATTGTCAGAAGTGAGACTGCGGCTATCGACTCCACCTACGAGCAAAAGCTCAAGAAGGCATCGTTGGCTCAGCAAATTACCAAATCCACCATTGGTAACAAGACCAGATTGAGAATCTTGTCCACCAAGGAAGAAGTGTTGAATGAGATTTTCGAAGAGGCCGAAAAGGAGTTGAAGAAGATAACCTCCAAGAAGAGCGAGTACAAGCCTGTTTTGGCTGGGTTGATCGAAGAAGGATTGTTGGCATTATTAGAGAAGGACGTAACTGTCAAAGTCAGAGAAGCCGACGTTGCATTAGCCAAAGAGGCCATTGAAGATGCTGCCAAGAACTTTGAAGAAAAGACCAAGTTCGCGGTGAACGTAACTATTGATGAGGAATCGTACTTGAGCAAAGACATTGCTGGTGGTGTCATTGTTGTCAATGGTACGGGAAAGATTGAGGTCAACAATACTTTGGAAGAAAGATTGAAGATTTTGTCCGAAGAAGCGTTGCCAGGTCTTAGATTGGAATTGTTTGGTATTTCCCACACCAGAAAGTTTTTCGATTAATCGGGTGGTATATAGATATGTATCATCATGCAAATACGATAGATATAAAAAAAATATCATCAACGATATGAGCAAGAGGCAAGGTGACGATTTCAAAAGACGTAAAGATTAAACGTCATCTTATCTAATGTAGAATGTTTACGTAAGAGATTTTTTATGGTGAACCATTTGGCTGGTGGCTGATGGTTGAAGGCTGATGGTTGTGGATGGCGGATGGCTTCATTTTGTATGAATAATTTCAATTGCTCAATGAGATAATTTTTGGTGAGGGTATCACCAATTACTAGTATCTAAATCGACCATCCCAAACCTTCACCTGCCGTATTTGACACCCCATGATCTCTCGATGTCTCTTGAGACGACCTTTGGTTCTTAGACCACCTTCACTACAGTTGTCGTTCTATAGTACTGGAGATCGCAATAGATCGGTGTTGGAGAAGTTCAAAAAGATCCCTCATAGTATGATAGATGACATAGAAAACTATCAACCCACACCCCCACCTCCAGGCGCCACATCCACCAAAAACCTCCAGCTCCAGCCCATCACACCTAACGACATTTACGTTTCATGTACTACATTTGATCATCAAGGGAATATCACGGGCATTTCCAAAAAGTATCCCAAGATGCAATTCCTTCATCAGAACGGATTATTCCCTAGAGATCTAAGAAAAATCGATACCTCTTCCATCGACGTGGCACCCACCATCATGGTAAGGACCCCTCACTGTATATTAGTCAATCTTCTTCATATCAAAGCAATCATCAAAAAAGATAGTGTGCTGGTTTTCGATACGTCTACGCCATCGGTTGCTACCAAGTTGGGCGCCTTCATGTATGATCTTGAATTGAAGTTGAAATTGCCCTCGGGAAACATTTGCTACGAATTCAGAGCCTTGGAAACCATTTTGGTTCTGATTATGAGTGCATTAGAAGCAGAAATGAAGTTCCATCTCTCAAGCTGTGGAAGAATCCTTTCCGAATTGGAAGATCTGGTGGATAGAGACAAATTACAGGATCTATTGATCAAGCTGAAGAAACTATCTTCCTTTTACCAAAAAACGGTATTGATCAAAGATGTTTTGGAAGAAATCCTTGATAATGATGAAGATCTTGCTGGAATGTATTTGACAGATATCAAAATCTTTAATCCCTCAAAAGAAGATGCTTATGAAGATTTGGAAATGATCATCGAGTCGTATTATAATCAATGCGATGAATGTGTCCAGAAGGCGGGCTCGTTAATTAATGATATTAAAGCCACCGAGGAGATTGTGAATATTATACTTGATGCCAATCGGAATTCATTAATGTTGTTTGAGCTCAAATTAACCATTTACACTTTGGGCTTCACAGTAGCAACTCTTTTACCTGCCTTCTATGGAATGAACTTGAAGAACTATATCGAAGATTCCAATATTGGGTTTGGAATTGTTGTTGTGGTTTCATTAGTTCAAGGTTTACTTATCACCTTTTTCAACTTCAGAAGATTGTCGAAAGTCCAAAAGTTGACAATGATGAGTTCTTCGAAGCCTAATTTCGCTGGAAGAAAGAAGAAATGGTTCAAATGGAGAAACACTAAGTACGACTATCCATCTAAAAAGGATAAGGATGTGATATGGAGAATGATGAATGATAGAGGGAGATAGCAAAGTATACTAAAAGACCAAAATTATAGAACAAAGAAGAAAACGGCGACGACTATAAACAACTTAAGGAAACAAATCTAGAAATCTAGAAGTCACCAAATAGTCTTGAAAATTGCCTAGAATTGTCTAAAGATGGCTAGAGAAGATATCCTGAAAAGGGTTACAATAAGCTTGGACTACAAACCTAGAAACATGCTTGTTGTCATAGCCTTCCCTTCTAACTTTCATCATCGACTGCATGTTAATCTCATGTATATCATGATTTGTATACTATGTATCTACACTTTTTTTTCATACCCAACTCTACTATTCATTACATAGACTATAACTGTACATATTATTCGGAATCGGAGTCCGACTTATTTATAACCTCATCATCACTATTTGTGTAGCCTGGCAATTCTTCATCATCTTTAGGTTCTGGGATCTCTGTGACGGTATCCACCACGTCATCAAATTTCATATGCTTACTTTGGGAAGAAACGGCTTGATCGGTGGATTGGCGACGTTCTCTAAATACAGGCTGGGCGTCTTTTTCTGCTCCTGGCTGGATCAAAGTTCCTTCTACGGAAACAACTCTTCCGGCGGAATGAATGGCTTTCACCGAGAATTTCAATTTCCCTTCGACCTTGACTTCATTCTCATCAACCCAATGTCCAAACGATTTGAATTTGGTATCGTCATTGATTTCGTCTTCCTGGTTAGGTATGAACGTCCAATCGTTTGGTATGTTGTACTTCTTGATTGAAGCATTGAATGTGTCGTGGATTAACAATCCTAAATGGGAAGCTGTTTGCATGTAGATATATCCTTCCAATTCATCGCCTACTTGAGGTCTCCATATTAATAAGTCCACGGTGATCCAAAGAAATGTGAACGGAGAAGAACCTTCTATCTTGGAAATGGAGATCGGCTGGTCGTCACTATCTGCCGATATGTTGTCTTCGGAGAATCTAAGGTTCGAATATGCTAATACTACTCCTCGGGCCTTGGAGAAATAATTCATGATCATCGGATCCAAATGCTGGGCCTTAATCCCGTTGACGGGGTTGTTCAAATGCATGGGAGCAAGGGACACAAACAACTTGGTAGTGAACGTATGGAAACATTGTGAAATCCCTTCAACCACAGGATTACTCATCTTATCGTAGTTTGTTGCGGTTGTGGTTATTATCAATACGAATCTCTTCTCATCGTGATGGCCTAAAAAAATTGAAAAGCGGGATGTGCACGACCCAATATCAAAAATGAGCTTGAAGAAAACGAGCACTAACAACTAGTGTATACATATATATATATATATATGGATAAACAGAAGGTACACTGATTACTTTTTGAGTAAGTGCTTACTTACCCTCTGCTTGTTTAGACTCCCCGAAACGCTGTGCTACTCTTTTTTTCTCTTTTCTTTCTATCTATTAAAATCTAATTAGTATACTTACACCTACCCAAACGATCTTCACTGTCTGGTTGGGATTATATCACCTATTAGTGTTACCAGCTCTACTTCACTCTACATCAATTTATTCTTGATGTTTGTGAATCTGTTAACTGTAGGCGGATCTTGTTCTTCCATATGGTGTTTGAACGAAAAACTCTCCTCACGTTTCAATAACTGGTCTCTCTTCTTGACTTGTGCTTGGTGCATTATTGGGCTCTTGAAGACGGCAAAGTTCTTCAATATCCGGTTGGCGTATTTCGTAGGGGCATCTTCCGCTTCGGTGTAATCTGGCACTCCCGTGAATCTGACTTTTTTGTCTATAACTCCTGAAGAGGCGGAAGATCCGGATGACGTGTATATGCTTCCATCCGCTACTTCGGATGGTACTTGTGAGGTACTATTTCTTTTGGTGTTTCTCCTGGTGACTTGATCTCTAGTAGGTCTGCCATTGATAGTGCCGTTAGGCGTACCATAATTAGCTACGTGGGATGACGCAGAGTTTCCAGATGTAGTAACAGGTATTTGACTTGAAGTGCTGTCAGTGCTAGGGAAGGGAACTGGTTGGTCATCTGAATCGTCAATTTCAGTTGGACGGCGCAAGCTGAACGCAGAAGGATTATTTGGATCAAAAGTAACTGATGCAAATACTTCCTTTTGTTGTGACATAAGTGTTCCCGACTTTGCAGCTGTTCTCAAATGTTGTTGTAATCTTTGGTTTGCTGTAAGTTGCTTTGAAGCCGGTGTCTTCGTTGCCAAATCATCCTCTTCAGCAACCGCTAATAATTGCTTTTGAACTTTGTTTTGGGTTGAAGTTGGTTTAGTATTTGAGTTTGTGTTCCTCGTGAGCGAACCAGTTCTTTTGATTGACCCACTTGGCGATCTTGTAGCTTGGTTTTTAGAAAAGCTTTCGGTGAGAGCAGCTGCTGCTGCTGCAGCCCCCGTGGTAGGTACATTGTCACTAATACTTGGACTTTCTTTAGTTGGTTGCGAATTAGATCTTCTGCGGCCATTAGGATTAATCACCTTTGCTTGCGTTTCTGATGGAGGGGACCCTGGCTCAATGTTAGACATCGAACTATTGGTATTGAGAAAAAGCATCGAGTTAGGTCTTGGACGAACTGGTGAGATATTATTCGATGAACTACTTGAAGGGACAATTAATGAGTTTCGTTTTGGAGAATTCAAAGAACCTCTACGTCCCAAGCTAGCAGAATTATTACTATTAAGACTGTTTATAGATGAGGATCTAGAACTTCTGACAGTATTGTTGTTAGGAGAATCATTGAGATCTAATTTTCTCAAGTTCTTCTCTATAGTCTTGGCTGGATTAGTGACGGTAGGAAATGATTCGAATTTATTATTTCCTTGACTGGAAAGACTGGAAATTGAATTAGTAGGACTACCCGGCGATTCTTGTTCCCTTTGTTCCATCATTTTTTGATATATGTCAAACAAGTTTCTCTTTGGTAATTGGTATATTTTTCTGAATCTTAATTCACAAGATATCCAATTACTTCCGAACTCTTCAAATTTGGTAACATTTGCTTCCATAATAAGATAACTTTGATTTACAAAATTAATGAAATCGCTGATAGTTTTGATGTTAATTTCGTATCTTGAATTTTGTCTAATAAACCTTGTTAAGTTAGCAATTAAAGTACTGTTTTTCTTTGCAGAATTGAACATATCTTCCATGTTTTTCAAGAGAGTGAATCTGAAATATGAAGGGTTTTTGGATTGGTGTAAGAACCTTTGATCAGTTAAGTGTTGATAATTAGATAAGTAAATCTTTCTACCAACTCTTCTGAAAGTGGAATAAAGATCATTCAAGCGTAAGGTTAATAAGAATATCTTATGCAATGAATATTTGAATTCTGGTGATTTTGAACTTGCAACTGTTTTCATTGACTTGAACCTGATGATTGAAATTTTGAGCTTATTCAAGGTTTTCCTGAAGTTTTCTGTAATGATAAAGATCATCTTTATATCCATATCAACAAGAGAAGCTTCTATGAATGCTTCATTATTTAATATCTGTTCATCTTGGGGAATTCTGAATATCAAATCATCCAAGGTAAGATCAATGTCATGATTGGAAATAAAAAGATCATCTTTGATAAGTGATTCCAATTTGGTGTAATAATCATTTGGAATCGGGTATGAAAGTTCTAATTTTGCTTGTGTCAATCTCTTTTGATACCCTTGTAAGCAAGTGTTACATAATATTTCCAAAATTTTAAGGCAATTCAATGCAATTTTGATCTTGGGAATTTCTATTAATGGGGTGACATTGTGATCTAGCCAATCGTACGGAATATGGGTAACTGCAGAGGAAATGACTATTTGGGCAGGCTTGATCATTTTGAAGGCCGCCAAAAGTTGTAGTCTTGCATGGAAGGCATTTTCATTGATGGAGAATAAACTGCTGGAAAGTAGGACGATATACTGCATCAATGGGAGAAAATCGAACTTGGGAGCAACATTCGATGGAGGGGCAGGATCTTTTTGGTCCGGAAGTTCAATTGTGGGAACTGACGTTGTCTTGGTAGTCTCAGTGGTAGTAGTCGAGCCCGAAGTAGAAGAATCATCATCCTCATGTTGGTTTGTTGCTTGATCATCAGTATTGTGATTGCCAGAGCTTGTTCCGTCATTCTTCTTGGGGGGTTCGTTGCCTTCGCCCTTACATTTTTCTGCGATTCGTTTGACACCCGAGATGTACAACTGGAGCTTTGTGATGGCATACTGGTACTGTAAGATTTTACAGTCTAGAGACGTGATGAAAAGGGGGCCCGCTATAGGCGACAGGTCGGGGCCACTGACAGGATTTGCAGACATGATGGAAAGCGGCTTTGGCGGCGGCGTTGGAAATGGAAGTGTAATTTCACAGGAAGAAAGTGCCGGTCAAAATGGAGCAAATGACAAAATGGCCAGAAACAATTCTTCTCGATTAATGGTCACAATAGTCTCTTAATATTCCATAGTTAACAATAGCTGTGAATATTGGGGGGGATCCTAACAGTAGCAAAGGGCGGCGTGCCGAGCGGGTGGCGTGTGCGGCTCAAAACGCGACAGTCCATTTTGATAATCACAAATGTGCGACTGATAGATGATGCTGGTAAAGTTGGCGTGATAGTACTGTGGGCTGTCTTATATTCCTGCTGCTGGTGTCTATTAATATTATATGATATCTTCTTCGATACTATATTTGGTGGGGGGCGTTGTGTTGCTCCATTCTGCGTATTCGTCGTTTGAGTTCCATCTGCTTCTGAAAACGATCCATCATGAGCTGTACTCGTTGCCCTCCGATATCATCCATGAGACGGTGTATGGGTTGATCATCATCATTGTGGCGGCTATTTATTCGGTTAAGAATGGCGTTGTTTATAACATACACGACGACCACCTGAAGGGGTCCAAGATCCGCGAGATCGACCATGGGTATCAGTACTTGAAACCTATAGAAATGAAGAGAGCCGTCGAAGTGGTTGAAAAACTCGGGTTGAGTGATTACGAAGAGTTGAACACGAGAGTTGACTTTATTGACATCGGCAAGGCAAGAGGAGACTACAATTCCTGGATTGAAAGTAGTTAATAACATTAAGTTTTTATTATTATGTATACTTTTTGTATGAGAATAAATATTACATGTCTATGACTAGAGGTTCTTCTTTTGAACCGCGGCAGCTTTACTCTTCATTTTAGTTTCTCTCTTATCCTTTGCTTCAGGGCCAGCTTCAGTTTCTAAAAAGTAATCCCACCATCTGAAAGAAGAAGAGTATCCACCAATGAAGTAGTGGTGATGTAAATCGTGGTGGTCAGCACCGGCCCAGAATGGCAAGATATTGTGCAAGGACCAAGGGAATTCATAACCAGAATGGGAGTCGACGGCTTGCAACAATCTCAAAGCGATCCATAAACAACATGTGAAAAGGTGCAATCTTTGGGTGAAATAACACCACACAATTGGAATACCGACAGTACCCATACCTAATAATGCAACCTCCACAGGGTGGGCGTATTCAGCGGCCAATCCGAAAGGAGCAGCATATCTGTGATGTTGTTTATGAATGTATTTGTAGAATACTCCATAGTGTAAACCCCTATGGAACCAATAATGCCATGTGTCTTCAAGAACGAAGAAAATTGCCAACTGTAACGCCATTTCTTGGATGGAAGGAAATGGTGCTTGGAAGCTGATCCCGATCTTTTCACAAAGTGGATGGAAACACCAGATAGGAACGATTTCCACAACAAAGTGGGAAATGAACACCGATTTGAAACATTCCCATTGTTCTTGGGCTGAAGGCATCTTAGTATCCTGGATTTTGTATTGACGGAAGTAGGGGATCTTGTCAAGAATGTACCAAGGTAAACATCTTCCAAAGTATGTAATTTCATGGGTCAAGAAGAAGATGAGCCCGGTGGTGAATAAATCGTTGTTGAAATAGTAGTAGGTGGAGGCCCATGCTTTTTCAATGAGATTTAAATTAGTTAATTGGTTGAAGTTGTCGTAAATGCCGCCGAAGCTGGTGGCATTCAGAAACCCCGAATAATCGTGATACACTAAACTAACCATACTTAGTGGATGATAAACAGAGTGAAATCAAAAATAAAGTGATGGCGATCAACTTATATAAATTTGTTCAACCCAAACAAAAGAAAAAATAAAAAGAAATGGGTCCGCGTGTCGGGTTGTTATACGACGGGAACGATAGAAAAGGTGGGTGGTGTCGGTACGACAGGAACATTTGGGGGAGCGAAAAAGGGACTTCCGGGGATGTGCAACAAACCGAGACACGAGGTTTCCCCCAGCGGGTTCGGTTCTGTGGGAGACTCGAGGGTATCTTTTTTTTTTTGGAGCCGAATTGGTTTATTACTGCGAATACCGAGGCTAACATACGAGGGTACGAGTTTTCTGACTGTCGGTTCTTTTTCTATACGATCTTGCTTTATAAGCGCTGTGTTATTTGTGGTGATTAATGATTGCATACGAGCCCTGGGTGAATTCAACTTTTAAGCATTTTAAGAAACGAAAAGCACTTGGATCGCAATGAATCTACGGGTGTATATGTTAATGCTAAGTAAGTAAGGAACCTAAGTGACAATTAGAAAGGATCGAAAGTTACGAGAAGACGAACATTTGTGAGATGAGATATATTTTAAAGACTATGTTATAACGACTCATGTTATTGGTACGTAGTGAAATGGGACTGATTGCTTGAAAGTTAAGGGTCTAGTAAGGGAATACCACTGTTGCTAATTTCATAATTTTTCTGATTCTGACTATAATCTAGTCAGAAAAACACTGTGTAGATCTATAGATCAATACCAAAGTCTTCTTACAAAGTGCGTTCTACAGTAGTTGAATTAAACTTAGGTGTGGGAACATGGGAACTGTTATCATTGAAGTACAATTCTGAGATTTTGAACGCCGCCTCCTTTGCTTATCTAAGTAGCAGTCGAACTTATTAAATGTTCCTGTAAGGTTTCAAAATGATAACATGCAATCACCGGAGATATCAGAAGCGGGAGAGGCACCCGCATAAAATACTTCATGCGCGCATTCTCATGTAATCTACCATGTTGCGCTTTGATTACCAGCTTATGTTCTTACAATAACAAGATATAAATCTACCTTTCAACACTTCGAGAGACATTATGTATGAAGTCAGGAGAGCTGAGAATTCACACGAAAATTTCACTAAAAATTCTTATTATTATTGCACTCATGACTCTATTCTATGATTATTATTTAAGTTTGATGTAGAAATTTACCACTTGGAAGGTCCAAACGACTGCCCGTCAGACAAAGGCACTCTAATGGCGTTCCCATTTGTGTCCATGGTGGTGTTTACCACGTTGTTTCCCCACCAGCTTGGGAAGTTTGTCTTGGTCAACTGCAAGCACAAGAAGATAATCAACATACTCCAGGCCAAGCCGATGTCCATACCAGCTGATAAGGAGTAGTTATATTTCGACCACCAGTGGAACCATTTGCGCTTGACGAACCATCCAAATGCCAAACCAACAGCACAATAAGATGTGTAATTGTAGGCGGTGGCAGGAGGAATGTAGCCGGTACCAGAGAAGAAGACAGGCCAGTTCAACCACCTAATTGGTGAGTTAGGGTACTTCTTCAAGATCAACCAGGTGATGAAGGGAAGAATAGCACCAATGATGAAGAAAAATAACAATCCGTAATAGATCTGGCCTGAGGAAAATTGACGTTGTGGGCCAATAACACCCCAGATGATCGAGGCATTGAAAAAGACCTTCCCGTTAGGACAAGTATAATGATCAGGTTGATCTGGAGTACACAAGCCCTCGATAGAACCATAGGCCCATCTCAAGACGGCAATCTGGACCAATGATCCCCAAATAGTGGAGATCAATTGTGCCCAGAAAAGTACCTTTGGAGCGATCTTCATGTAGTGACCAAGCTTCATATCCTGGGCAAACGTTACAGCTTGACTGTTCGTGATGTAACCAAACGTTTTGAAGAACATCATAGCTAAAGGTTTACCAGGGAGCATGTATCCGATGATGAACTCAGTCACAACATTCAAACCGACGGCAATGTTGGTTCTAGCGTAGATGATAGCAACGGGGAGAAGAAAAAAGATAGCGATCAAAAGAGCGATCACAAGACACCAGATAGGCATCTCCGTGTTCCAGACCCGGACGGTGACGATTGAAAGAGCAAAGAAGATGAGAAAGACGATCCCGTACCACCAGTCAGGCACTTCTTTATAGTTTTTCATCAAACGCATGTGCACGTCTGGCTTTTCCTTACGCTGGACCTGTTGGATGATTTCCTTACCATGGAACAAGGCAGTGTGAGTGATGGTGGCCAAAATTGAGGCGAACGACAACCCGTACGAAATGGCAAAAGTGGTTGAAAGGAAAAGTGGTGAGTACTCTTCGTAGGCGGCCTTGTTGAAAGTCAAGGTCTTGGTGTTAATGATCTTGGAGACGTTGTAGGGTTGAGCGTAACGGTCGTACGATCCAGAAGAAGAGATAGGAAGGTACTGAGAGTACCAGGTGTTGGAGTAGTGGATGGCAGGTACGATGATCCAGAAGATCAACACGATAGAAGCGAAGATGGTAGCAATGGTTGATGCTGGCGGAATCAATGGCGAACCAATATACCCAGCGATCTGGTTCCAGTCCAAGGCAATATTGTTTGGTATCATTCCCAAGCCTGTCAGCGAGCCGAAGATCTGGTTGATGATGACGTTGTTGGGTTTGATCCAGGTGATCCACGAGAAGTTAGACAACGCGGTGAAAATGTACCCAGGAAACCAGTAGTATACGAACGAGCAGATGAAGACGGTACCAAAGAACAATTGACGGGAAATCTTCCAGCCATTGGCAGTATGGTTCTCATTGACATGCATGTTTGTCAAGAAGGTGGCGGTAACAAGATTGGAAGGCCAGATAGCACTAGCAGGATACACCACAACTCTTCTAGCAATGCCCCCAAGAGCAAATCCAATACATTGAGTACTCCAAATAGCGAGCAAGTCAAAGCCCCAGCCAAAGTCCGAATGGTAGTACCTGTTCTGTGCAAGTAATATATCAGTTGCATAAGCAGCACCACCTGCTCCGAAAGAGACGTTAGCCATAATCGTAATAATGGTGTGTTCCTTGATGTTGAATGGACCAGGATTAACTTTAAGACCAAAAATCGACACGTTAGGCATCCACCATTCCCAGGCTCTACCCAATGGCCATGCCAAAATAGACGTTACATATGTTGTGATGGCGAAGGATGGAGAGTGCAAACTGAACAAAAGGTTCATTCCACAACCGACTGTGGTAAGGAGAAGACCTAACACCCACATACGGAGGGTATTCTGCGCTAATGAAGTGTCATCTGTACTGGGGACAGATGCTCTGACTTCAGGGTATGGAGAGTCGTCCTCGACTGTCACAGCAGCATACTCATCTTCTCTTACATCCTTTGCCATGTTAGAGGTAACCGGATCGAACTCTTGTGATTTCGACACCACTAAGTTGAGGATATCATCTTCACCGGACTCGATGTCACTTCGTTTCTGGTCTGTGCTTATTTCGACCTCCGCCGGTTTAGTAGAGAGGATCGATCTAATCTTCTCCATATTGGCGGTTTAAATTATTTATTCGGGCGGTTATGAAAATAGGGCCTAGTTTGATTATGATTTCAATAACTTAGATGCTAATTCAAGCTTTTCCAGATCGTGTGCCTATCTACACTTATTTATACTCTCCCCCATCTTTGAATATTCTTATCAATCTGGTCCGAGATAAAGGTTCCGTCATAAATTATTGGTTGAAAAATATCACCGAAAAATAAATAAAGAGATTGTTAGCTGCAGTTTCAAAAATATTGACATAATAATTTTAGTGGAATTTCGTGCCAGTCCCTCAGAGGACTCTGTGGAGACCCTGCGAGGCGGAAAGGGGTTCTGAAGGAAGGACAAGTGCTATATCCATCCCACATCCCGGTCTAGTTGTACCATCACATAAGTCAGCTTCCCCTCTACCAGTGTACCAATCAATTTTTTTTTCTATTTTAGTTGGTCGATAAGGTTCCACTTCTTGCCAAATGATCGCCTGATTGTCAACGATATTTGCCCCACCGAAAGGTTTGGAGGACTGGTGCAGGAAATTGTTCCTTCTCGGTGAGCGGCTCGAAATAAGCAAGAGATAGAGCAAGTTCATGCACTATTAAGCCTCTCCACCACCACAGCTCTATACTCTCTATCACCAAAAGGGCGTGAGATAACGTTATCAACAGGGTTTTACTTCTTCTGGACTAGCTCATTAGTATCTGAACACCGAAAACCGACAGTCAATCACGACGCACGATCCCGGTTTACCTAACTCATTACCCTAAAGCTTTGTTTGCAAATCAGTCGCCTGATATTATTAAGCTTGACTACTAATTATCACTACTATTACCATTTTCAGTGCTCGCCATAGCATCCCATCTTCCAGGGGCAACCCCCGGCCATTTGCCGCCGCTGAAGGTGTGCCAGTCCTATTCCACCTGCTGGTACAGCACCAAAATTCGGGGTTCGGTTATTGTTGCGCCAGTGCAGAAAATAATAGTTGGTGATGTCGCCCGATGTACTGCATATTTTACTGCCGAAATGCCGATCGATCAGGATCGTCACCTAATTCTCAAACCCTGTAGTCTTATTATGTTTTCAACCCTGGGCCTAGGGTTTCATTCTGGAGTTATTTTCTTGCTACTTCGAACAACAACACCAAACCTGGGATTTACATCGCTTCCTCGCCAATTTTGACATCTTGCATTGTGTTGTTTGGTTGACACCTTTGCAGAATTTTGGACTGGACGTCACGAGATACGTACTCACAAATTATTGGCTTAATTTTTTCCAAATCTGACAGCTTAAGTTATGAACCCTACTACGATCATTAATAATGCCGAACGATATTTTTATCGCAAAGCTAAAATTATCCACTTATTTTATACACCTATAATATTATTCTATCTGAAACGTCTAACCAGTATTGGCACTCCTCTTCACAAAACAAGCAGCAAAGAACCCGATTCCCCCATCTTCCTTGGGCACGGCTCTCACACACCCCTCAGCCAAGCGCTCGCAAATCGCCTCGTCTCCCAGGGCCAACGTCGTAAACTCCTCCTTCCAACCGCGCCGTGGCCAGTTGGCTATCACTTGGGCCCTTTCGGCAAGGCACCAGCCCTGCCGTTTGATCTCGGGATCTGAAAGAAGATCGACAACGACCCGTTCGTTTTCGTGGGGATGTATCAGGCATGTCGAGTACACCACCTTAGTGGCACCAGGAAACTGTAATGCATGCTTAACTATTTTGAACTGGAAACCTGCCAATTTGTTTAATCTTTCGGTATCGATCTCCTGTTTATCTTCCTCTGCATGCTGGGCATCTTCTAGTGCTCTTCCAAAGATCCCAGACCCACTACACGAAGGATCCACCACCAACCCAGTGACTCCCGGGAAGTCTCGTGGTTGCGTCGAAGTAAAGTCTGCATGTGTGATTTGAATCAACTCCTTCCTCTCCCCCGTAGCCTTCTCGCACATCATCTTGAGGATCTTGACTCGCTTGGCATCTCGCTCAAACGCATATACTACCGAGTCTGGGTTGCCCTCTGCCATGAACGACGCACAATGAGTGGTCTTATTTCCTGGAGCTGCACATGCATCGATAACTTGGGAATGGCGAGCCTCATCATCTTGTTGAAGAATATACGCCGGAAAACACGATGCCCGGTCCTGGATGATCACCTGACCCTTCAAGTACGCCTCAGTCGACGTGATCTTCTCCCTGGGATGCACTCCGTAAAGATTGGGTATATACTCGTCCTCGTAGATCACACCCACGCCTCGGATATCTCCGATGCTGTTCACCGGCTGCAACTTTTCAAACCACCCATACTTCTTGAACTGCTCCAAGCCAATCTTGATCGTGTTGATCCGAAACCATCTCACTGGGGTCTCGTCCGCATCGGTGTCCTTAGTAGGCAATTCGGCCGAGCTTTTGACCTTGTACCGCAACTTGAGCTTGGTATACTCGGCCAGGAGCCGAGTCCGGTTCATAAGAAATCCATCCTTGATGGGATGTTTGCCCAGCTGAATCCGGCCCTTTGGAGAAAAAAGGAGATCATGAACAAGAAGCATCAACACCTCCTCGCTGGCCTTGGTCTTGGTCCACTGCGGTGACTGCTTGATCTTGGACTTCCGTATCACCTCTACAATGTAGTCCTTGTACTTAAGCGTGGAAATCACCAATGCAAAGATATGTTTGGGAGAACTCACTAGCTTGGTGTCATTGAAAACCCGGCTTTGTAAGCTACCTTGCTGGTTAGGTTTGAGGAACTTTTCAGCCTCGAAATAAAGCTTCATTATGGAGTGTAAGGGCGTATGCTTATGTTGGATATTTGGGTTATACTTTTGAGGTTGCCTCATCGCATCGTGGGCACGTGAATGATCACGTGTGTAAATGTGATATTTTGGAGATGGAAATGGAGTTGAGTCTAAGTGGTCAAATGGGGAAGTTTAGGTATGTTGAGTTTTCAGTTCTATAGTGATGGTGGTGTTCTACCCTTTGGTTTCTATTTCTAGGGAGAAAAGCTTGTTTGTCTCAAAAGTATGGTAAGCAATTGTTTCAAAAGTCTGTTTTTGCACCCACGAAATGCACTCATTATGGCAACTGTGTGGGAGAATCATTATGAAATGTATAGAAAAGTCACTTAGGTGAAAATGAAGAGGATCTTTTGAAACAAAAAGAGGTGTTGAATGAAAGTACCCAAAATCTTAGTTCTCAGGGGTCGTATTGAGTGGAGTAAAGTTGGAACAAATAGACTCTCAATTGATAAAACAAATATATCTAGAGATGAAAATATATTAAATAAACTGGTTGGGTAAAGAGACAAAGGGGTAGGAAGCTCTCTGGCTACCTGCTGATGAGAAGAAGATGCTGTTGCTGAATTTCTCTTTTTAAAGAGATTCGGAGACAAGAAGCAAAAGTCGTGAAGCCTTTGAGTTTCAAATCGTAGGAGAACAAAATGCTAGAACCTCAGAGAACGAGTACTGTAATGGCTTACATGGCTAATCGACCAATATCTGTGAAACTACACAGTAATGATATTGCCTACGACTTCTGACTCACGATCATCTTGAATAGACAAACAGATCTCAAGATCACGATCAAGCTTTTTGCAAATGTCTTCCTGAAGTCAGAAGTTTCACAAGAGAAAAAGCCTTGACGGACTTGCCAGTAATACTGAAGGTTGTGGAGCTCGATTAAAAGCAAGTCGTTAGAATGAGAATGTTACTAGTATTGTAGTCGTTTCAATATAAGTGCAAAGAACTAGATAATCTGAGATATGGGGCTTGTTAGAAGAACTACATTGAAAATGAGTGGAGAAAATGGTCAACTATGCCACTGCTCGTTGACCTGCTTACTTTTCTGATCAATACCACAAGCACCTCTTTGTTGCCACCAACTAAAGCTCGGTGAACATACCAGCAGCGTGGGAAGTTAATTCACTACATTCCATCCCCTGGGTGCAAAGTAAAACCAGAATACCTTGTAAGGTAGATAACTCAAATAAGAACATAGCCAAAACGCTTGGGTCCGAGCCAGTCCATTAAACACAGTAGAAGCTCTTTCCACTTCGCAAACTATCATTTTCAGACAATTCTTCTGCCTCCTGTAGACCAACCAATTTTTCACTATGGCACCCAATGCTAGCCAATCTCTCCCCATCACCAATTCCAAGCTATCTCCACCTAAACTTGACATTTTCTTCCCAGAAAACTCCCTATCCCACCATGTAAACCATTGCAGATATTGCCCCTTTTCAGAACTTACAATTTCCCCAACCTGCCCATCCTAGCGTAACTCCCAGTTTCCCTCATATGATGTCATCCCAATCCACCACGCACAGGCAAACCAAATCACCACCGCGCACTAAAGCGATCACCACCAACCCTCCAGGTCCTTCCCACCACCAGTTCTTCCAGCGATAAGACCCCATCAATCATGCCCCCGGCCAACGCTTACCCGCCCGGAACAAAACTCACCGTGGGCTCCCATTCCATCGCCATCATCAAGTACCTCTCCGAGGGCGGCTTTGCGTACGTGTACACCTGTACCATCGATCCGCCGTTCCACGGCAAGAAGACGGCGTGCTTGAAGCGGGTGGAGGTGCCCAACAAGTGGCAGTTGACGTTGTTGCGACAGGAAGTCGACGCCATGAGACGTTTGCGTGGGAACAAGCACATTGTGTCGTACATAGACTCCCATGCCAGCCGATTGGGCAATGGCAGTAAAGAAGCCGCCCACAGCGCCAATGCCTCCTCCTCCTCCTCCAACGATACTCGTTATGAGGTGTTCCTCCTCATGGAATACTGTGAAAACAACGGCTTGATCGATCTCATGAACACCCGCTTAGTCAACAAGTTGACCGAGACAGAGATCTTGACCATCATGTTCGAAATCACCATCGGTGTTGCCATGTGTCATCATTTAGAACCGCCGTTGATCCATCGTGATATCAAGATCGAGAATGTGTTACTCGACTCGGCGGGTACCTTCAAGTTGTGTGATTTCGGTTCTTCTGTTCCCTACATCCCTGCTCCTAAAACCCCCCTGGAACTCCAAACTACCAGAGATGATATCATGAACCACACCACTCCCCAATATAGAGCCCCAGAAATGATAGATTTGTCCAAGGGATTCCCCATCGACGATAAGCTGGACATCTGGGCCTTGGGTTGTTTCTTATACAAATTGTGTTATTATACCACTCCTTTTGAGCTGCCCGACCAGAAATCCCTCCAGGATATGGAACATGCCATTCTCAACTGTTCTTCAACTCTCCGGTTTAGAGATGCTCCAGGACTGATGTTTTCGGCAAGAATGAAGAATATCATCAAGTGTTGTCTCAGAGAAGATCCCAGAAGAAGACCCAACGCAGTTCAATTGTTGGAAGAACTTGCCAATATGAGAGGAGGGATTATTCCTAGTGTGATTCCTTATAGTGTAAGGAATAAAATACCTACACTTGAAGACACTGCTCCTAAATTACCATCCAGAAGCAAACCAGATTTATCCAATCACAACGATATGAAACCAAAGGATCCATTTGCTTCTATCGACAGATCCAAATACTTGAAATCAGCGACTGTTACATTACCTATAGAAAAAAGAAGATCTACCTTTAATACCGGTTCAGGATATAGACAGAAATCTCTAGAACAATTGGATACCAATTCATTTGGCAAAGCATCCTTAGACCCAGCAGATATAAATGGACGAAAATCGTTTGAAAAATCAGATCAAAAATCGTACTTAATCCAAGACTACGTTCAACAAGCCATTAGTAGAAGCAGTGAAGATCTCCATAGCAGATACAACATTGAGGATGACAAAAAGAACCACCCTGGTACCCTTGACTTTTTAAGATCCAAAGAAGAATCAAATAAGATTACCTCACAACAAAACACAGGAGGTAGTTTGAAATCCTCACTTAAGAATAGTTTGAGAAAAATCAGCACTGGAGGCAGCAATTTTGAAACCAATCTTAACAACGTGAATAACAATCCGGGGAAAGTCATCACCAACAAGTCAAAAAGATCTAGTATCAGTTCTATCAAGCAGATTTTAACCGGAGAAAGAAGAGTGGCTAGTGAAGAATTCGAAAGTTCACATGAAGATCATCCAATTAAGAAGTTGTCAATACAAAAGAGAATGCACTTACTTCTTAGCAATAGTACAGGAGAAGAAAAGCAGAAAACTGCCAAAGGATATGGGCGATTCACCGATGTTAAAGATGTGGATGACATGAATGCTATTAATAGTCCTCAATCTTCTTCTGGAGAAGAATCGGCTACATTAGCAAGACACAAGTTAAGATCAAGAAAATTGGGCCCGCCAAAGGTTCCTGCCAGTTTATCCTCGAAACCGATTGTAACATCAATGCCAACTGCCAAAACTGACAAGGCAATCAAAGTACAAAATCACAACAAAGAAATAACTGCAGTAACCACCAAGTCCACCAAGAGTATCAAAAATGAACTGGACTCTAAGCATAAATTATCCCCCAAAAAAGTTCCACCCAAACCAACAAAACCAAAACACTTGAAGTCCTATGGCGATGCTAGCAATAGAAGGCTAAGCACCTCCAGTGATGTCTCGGTACCTGATATTGACGATTTGGAAAAACAGTTCTCCAAAAGGTTCCCTAGTTACGTTTAATCATTTCAGCCTTTATTAATGTCAGATTATATAATACAATAGATACTTAAAGTTTGAAATATCTCGCCTTTTTGTAATCCACAAGACCGCAAGATGCTGAATAGCGGCATTGTTTTTTGTTTTATTTTCTTGTGGTGGTGTTCTTCTTTAGTTACTATCGGTGGTGGAATATTCTTCGATCGAATCTAAGATAAAATCCATACCTTCATCGAATTTGTCATTAATCACATCGTATAATCCGTCCATATTTGACTTCAATACTCTTCCAAACTTTCTTCTGGGTCTCTTGTTTCCATCATCGCCTGTTCCATTATCGGTAACAGCACTGGTCCCATTTCTGCCATTTGCATTACCTGAACCTTGCCAGCATGGATTCAAACAACTAGTAAAGACTACCGAATTTTGATAATACCAATCGACCATGGATTCGTCCATCACTGGCATTAAGGACTTCAAGGTGGAACGATTCACAAACACGACGGTTCCCTTTACCAAATCCTTGATTTCTTGAGATGGTCGCTTGCCATAAAGATGAACTATCGATTGGTAAGCATCACCAAATCCAACTAATACCATTTTCTTCAACTGAGCAAAATATGTTAAATAATTGTCCCATACATAGAGCAATAATTCCTGGGCAAAGATGGTTGGATTATAAGTTGAAGCTTGAGTTGAAGCTGAAGACCCTGCAGGGATCAGAAGTTGGAAAGAAGGGATGTTAATGTCGATATATCCAATAGTTTCTTCACTTGATTCGGTTTCAAGCTTAACTTTGGACATAATTTGAGCTAACGGGTGTTCTAAAATCACCGATGAACTACCTTCGATATTCCCGTTGATGGGATTTAAGTTGGCCCAAATGTCGGGAGGATCATGTACTGTCAATATTATCACCGAGCATTCATAAATGTTAGGACTTGCAACGATGATTTCATCCAAATGTGCAGGTAAATCAGTAGTGAAGACACTCGACTTTTCATTGGAGCCAAGGTTTGGAAGAATCGGAACTCCAACAAATGAATGCTTGGTGAATAATTCGTTGAATTGATAGGATCTTACTGGTTCGGATATATTTACAAGACTATAAGTACCATTTTCATTTGATAAATCGTAGACATCATCAAAAGATTTCTTTGGAACTCCATACTGTAAACATTTCCAATATTTCGATTGGATTTTGATCACATCATCAACTACTTCAATAGTTTCCAAATGTGGCTCTTGAGATAAAGATTCTTCTGGTGCTTCACCCACCAACACTTTTGCTACTCCCAACGCACTTTTTGATATCGAATCCAAATTGTATCCCCCTTCCAAGATGACGGCCACTTTTCCCTTTGCAATTCCTTTCAACATATGAGTCATATAACCATAACCTGCTGGTGTCACATGGCATCCACCAATGATGTCTCCATCAGCTGCATCGAATCCAGAACTGACAATGATCAAATCGGGGTTGAATTCGGATATTACCGGTATTATCACCTTATTGAACGCATAGAAGTAGTCTCCGTCATGCATTCCTTGCGATCTCCAAGGTATATTGACATTGTATCCTTCACCTTTATTTTCACCCACCTGGTCGGAGTTTCCGTATTTTGTTCCAGGATAGAATCTGGCATTTTCGTAGCGATGGAGTGATATATATAATACTCTTGGATCATCGTAAAATGACTTTTGGGTACCATTACCATGGTGGATGTCCCAGTCGACAATGACGATTTTTCGTACTGATTCCGGATACGACTTCAAGATGTTCTTGGCAGCAACGGCAACGTTACTGAACAAGCAGAATCCACCAGGGGTGTCTGGTTCTGCATGATGGCCTGGAGGTCTGACAATGGCTAGAGAGTTCTTGACTCTTCCTTCGATTACAGCTTTGCATGCTTCTATGGTCCCACCACACGATAATTTGGCCGAGATATAAGAGTCGTTGTTCACGTATATAGAGTCCCCTTTTTCGGTTTCCTCAAGAAGCTGTTCTCTCGACATTGATTCGGTAGACTGGATATATTTCAAATGTCCTTCTGAGTGTACCTCTAGGATTTCTTCTGCGGTGGCTGCCCTGATGGGGATTTTGACCATCAAGGGTCCGATATCTTCAGTGCCCGACAACGAGCTATCCTGGATGATACCGGCCTCGGCCAACTTCTTATAGATACGATAGATCCGACGGGGATCTTCGGGATGGGGGTCAATGTACTCGAAGTACGAGGTGAAGATTTTGGCGTGGTATCTCATTCGGACATCATAAACAAGGCCAGTTTTCAATGGGCTATAGAACAATTGTGGCACGGTAGGAGGTACCACGATAATGTTTGATTTGGGGGCACTGACAGGAATAGACACCGGCAACTCCTCGGTCTTGATCTTTTTCACTTCGGGAGCCTCGTCGTCCTGGCCGTCGTCGCCCATCTGGCCAGAACCATCTCCAAGGTCATTGACGGCGACACCATTCATCTTATCGACGGGCCGTTTCCGATTCGTGTCGTCGACGTGACTGCTGTTGATCACGGGTTCTTCGAGCTTGAGGCCTCCTTCCGACATGCTTGGTATGTATTGCAGGAAGGTGTTGATTGGCGGGAGAAGGACGGTGTTTTGATTGTGAGCGTCTCACACGTCAGAGGTCAAATGTGTGGCCGGCGAAATTGGGTGGAGGGACTCGAAGGTTAAACTGGGGGTTGGTGTTTGCACTTTGGGTATTACAGATTATAGCCGTATTGGGCAAGCGAAGCTGTAGGCGGGGCAGAAGGTTTGGTTTTTGCGGGGGTGGAGTTTTGCAGGTTAGGCAAACAGGACCAAACGCTCACCATGACTGATTCGCAGCCTCGACGGTTCAAGTTCGAGCCTCGACACCAACATTGACCCAGCACCAAAAGGGCGTTATTATCATGAGCTTGTTGATTCCCAACTCCAGAGACCACATCGACGCCCATGCGGACTTGGACCAGGATGACATCTACCACGCCAAGTTGGCGGCGTTGAAAGCATCCCCCCACTATCAAAACTCGTACAGCTGGATCTTCCAACCGGTGCATGGTTTCTTCAAACAGTCCTCGGCCGACACCGACGATATGGAGTTCAATTATATCACCGAAGATTTCGGGTTGGACCAGAGCTCGTGGGCCGAGCTCATCGAACAGGTCAATGGCCTCAATGCAAAGGCTCCGGAGAATGTCCGTTATAAGGTTCTTTTTCTCGCACGTCATGGCCAAGGCTGGCACAATATAGCATCCCAAAAGTACCCCAAAACCGACTGGTTCAGCAAATGGAGGTTTCTCGGTACAGACGGCGAGATCACCTGGGGCCCCGACGCCAATCTTACCGAGCTAGGTATCAAACAAGCACAAGAGAATGGCCAGGCGTGGGACATTCAGTTGGAAAAAGGCGCTCCCTTCCCGACAAAATTCTACGTGTCGCCCCTCCAGAGATCGATCCATACTCTAGACCATACTTGGAAGAACCAGCCCATTCCTGCGCCTATTGTATGGGAACATTTGAGGGAAACTATCGGCGTTCATATATGTCATGAAAGAGGTACAAAATCGGAGATTCTGCAGAAGTTCCCATTTCTTACTTTTGAAGACGGTTTCCATGAAGAAGACCGGTTGTTCAAAGACCATACCCCCGGCCGTGAAGAGTTGAACCAACAATTCCTTCGTATCAATGGAGTCTTGCAAAGATTGTTCGAGACTGACGATACTTTCGTATCTATTACCTCTCATGCAGGCACTATACGCTCATTCATCACTGCTATTGGCCATCGTAAATTCACCATTCCCACAGGCGGTATGATCCCTATAGTGGTTTGTGGAACCAGACTGCATGAATGAGTATGTGTTTCTAGGACCTTGACTTGGGCTAGAATTGAATATGAACCGATTTAGCATTGGATACTTCTCTGAATCATTCTCAGCAGCAACTATATACATCCTCTGGCATAGCCATTTTAGCATAATTCTCCCCTAACAGGATACCCTTTCCTTGGCACAGTCTTTGTCACAGTCTTTGTCACACCGTTACGTTAGCTAGCAAGACCCCTTTTCCACTAGGCCTAAAATAAAACCTTGCTCGGTATTTGTTTTCTATTTAGTTTTTGCAATATTCCTGCAAATCTTCAATTAAAATTACAACCCTATTTTTCCAGCAAGGTAAATACATCTCTTCCGGTCAATCATCTAGACAAACCATTCCAATGCCAAACATCACGAAACGACGATGTTTCAAACGGCTGCAAATTTTGGGTGCAAATTTTGGGTGCAACTTTTCAAGACACAAACTTCTTGCAGGCTGCTTGAGGAGTCATGGAGGCCCATAGAATGGGAGGCAAAAGTGAAACATCAACCAATGTACGGATCTTGTACGTCATGTCAGATAAAGATGAAAAATGGAGACGTAGGTTTGTGATATCAAATTAGAGTTGCACACAAGTACATTGATAGCAAACAAAAAAAGGACAGTATAGAACTCGGTTGCTTGAACAACAGCACAATCTCTTTCCATCCACGATAGTAGAATTACCACACTAATATTGGAGTCCATTCTTCGGACCGGACAACAGTTTTCATACATTGGAACCGTTTTGGAGGCTGTGATTACGTAAGCAGCAAAAATTGGCTAGCCATAATGTACTTAACGGCCCACCAAATTGCCGAGGAAAGCTCTACATTACCAGAGCAGCCCAAGCTCTCCCATCATACTTGCTCCTCTCAAATGGCCCTACTCACACTCCCCCCCTTTTCTTTGCCTCTTCCTCTTCCTCTTTCCACGACTTGCAAAATCGCATCCACTACAATTTTCATGCGCATCTCATCACCTAACCAGAACCACCAGCCGGACTTATTCCACCACATCTCAGCCACCGTTCCCACCAGCCAAGATGAGACAAAAGAGAGCCAAGGCGTACAAGAAGCAGATGATCGTGTATCTCCACACGTTCAAATTTAGAGAGCCATTCCAGACCATCGTAGATGATGAGCTTGTGCTAACGTGTGTGGGTGCATCGTTTGAGCTCGACAAGGGGTTGAACCGGACTGTCCAGGGCGAGACCAAGCCCATGATCACCCAGTGTTGTATGCAGAAGTTGTATGACTCGAAGAACCAGCATGCGATCGATGTCGCCAAGACGTTTGAAAGACGTCGGTGCAACCATCGGGAGCCCATCGACCCCAAGGACTGTATCGAGTCCATTACTTCCGTGGATGGCGAAAACAAGCACAGGTATATCATAGCCAGTCAGAATATCCAGTTGAGACGGAAATTGCGCCATATCCCGGGAATTCCTTTGATTTACATGAACAGATCGGTCATGGTCATGGAGCCATTATCTGATGCCAGCGCCAGGTACTCCGAGCTTTTTGAAAGAAAGAAGTTGACCAAGGGGTTGAACGACTCCAAGAACGCAGGAAGACCAACCGAAGAGCCACCGGTGAAGCCAGTGTCTGTTTCAGAAGACCAGCCCAAAGAGGGCCTGAAAAAGAGAAAGGGGCCAAAAGCCCCCAACCCATTGAGTATGAAGAAAAAGAAGGTCGAAAAGAACGACAATGAAAAGGGCGACAAGAGAAAGAGAAGAAGAAAGGGGAAGGGGGAAGAACAGAAAACTAACCAAGACTCCTCTACCCAAGAAGTAAAGCAAACAGAACAACCAGCCGACCAATCACAAGAATAGCTCTACGGTGCCCAATCGACATAGCCACATAACCACAAGGAAGATTGAATCTTCATAACTACACTAAGAGTAAAGTAACTTAAAAAAAAATATAAATTAGATTCTTAATATGAACCAATGACGTAACCAAACATCTACCTTTTCTTTGGGCATGTTGATCACCTCACCGGCGAATGTATAAAAAAAAGTAAGTAGTCTAAGTAATCTCTAAGGGCGATGAACTTAATTGGATACTTCGGTGCTTCTTGAATCCTCGGTTGTTTCCTCGGAATCTTCCGTGCTGTCAATGGTAAGATTACTGAGATCTTCAATAGGCGGTTCATCAGCAAGAGGAGCAACTTCGTTAGAAATCAGTTCTGTAGTAGTTTCCTTTGTTGTCTCTTCTTTCGTCTCTTTGTCAGCATTAGCTTCCGTTTCTTCGACATTTTCGTCGACTTCGTCGTTTTCATCGTTTTCGTCGTTTTCTCCTAACAAGTCATATGCATTTTGGAACTTTAATCCCTGTACTGGAACATGGGTCTTTCCCTCTATCTTCAACGTATATGTTGCCTCAAAATCTATAGTACACAATTTGCTATCGAAGGCCAACGATTTCAGCTTCAAAATATGTCTAAACTTCTCGACGAGATTCTTCAAAACCTCTTGATATTCCTCGGTAGGATCTCTGTAGTGAGTTCTAGAAAAGAAGAAGAATGTAGATTGTTTTTCCCATTCGAAAGTAGGGCTTTCAATCTCCGATTCGTCGATCGCCTCTTTCAAAGCTATCTCCAAATCTTCTCTGGTAATCCCAAAGAACACATCTTGAATAACAATCGCGTTATAAAGAATGCTATTGATTTGCATTTGCTTGATAGAAGCCTTTTTGGCGGCTTCATACAATGCTTCATTTCTTTGGTGCAAAGCATCACTAATACTCATAAGGTGTGTCTTACTAAGCCTGGTAATCACAATGAATATCGATCTCTTGGGTTCATCATCTCGAGACTCGGTATACAAATTCAATGCTTCTCCAAGTGAATGAATAAATGCTCTCTGAGGTTTACTCATCACTGGGAATTGGTATGATCTCTTTGGTGACTTGATTCCATTTTCTAATTGCATGTAGTAATCTTCAATAAACGTTGCCATCAAGTTTTCAATCTTGGAACACCAATTGGTTTGTTTTTCATATGTGTTGAGAACAAGATCCAGGTATGGACCTTGGACTTGTGGTTTGTCGTCATCTGTAGTATTCAGCAAAAGGGCAGCCTTCAAGTCTGCGTCTCTTTTGGCCTTAGCACAGGATTCATCACAGTCCATGATAGTACCGACTTTAGAAGGTTCTTCCACAGTACCACCACAAGCGACTTTACACTTCAAGTTTCCACATTCACAAGAAACAGTAACTGGTTCCGGACATTTCGTCGTATCACATACCTTACTACTTCCAACCTTATTGGCATGACATTTGAGTTTACAAACATGGGGACAATTGGTACGGACCTTATTACATGGAGACCGACATAATGTAGAGCTGTCATGAATGTTTTCTTTGGTACATTTTCCATTACAAGATCTCAAACATGGATGGCCACATGACTTTGCCACGGTACAAATACTGCCACAGGAAACATTCTCTTGCGAACACATTACTCCTGGAACATCGGATCTCAAACCACAATTACATTCTTTGGACACAAGTGCAGTACATTTAGGACAAGAAACAGAATCATCATGACATGTATGGTACTCTTGTCTATGGCCACACTCCTTAGGACGCAGACATTGCTCATTACAAACAAGCTGGGTACCACATCTCACAGGGGCTTCAATGACGGTCTTTCCACAATTGCACACCAAATCAACAGCACTAGATTCAAGACACACTGCACATGGACCACCGTGACACATGGCTTCACAGTAATGGGCACCACATGACTTCAATCTGTTACATGTTCTGGTACAGATATGTACCGGTTCAATCGACATGATTTCGTCGTCAAAGTTTGATTTTTGGTTCTTTCTAATTGCTTTCTTCTTGAGTCTTTCACGTTCCTGCCCTGCCCGTTCGTACGAGCAACATACTTCTCTGTGGTAATGTTTTCTGCAGTTCAACAAAACATCACATTTGTGAGCACATTTGGGCTTATAGCCTTGAACAAGGAACCTGCAAGGAACGGTGAACTTCTCGTGCCCACAAGCACAGGCGACATCGAACCAGTTATGACATTCACATTCGCCCGGATGACACTTCATAAGACAGAGACATCCACAGGGAAGTTCCTTGTTACAAGTTGAGTCACATTCGGGAATCGGATCAGTACATTTGGTTCTATTCGAAGCCTCAACTTCTGTTTGGCCACAATAGCACGTACTGATCTGCGAGGGTGAAAGCTTACAGGCTTTTGTTTCGGTGGACAACGGCTGGCACGAGAGCTTCTCATAATGGACATTACAATCATAATATACCATCGAAGTCTCCGCACACAGACCACCGCCGATCCACTTCTCGACTTCGTTTTCACAGGCCCTAACCGCCTTTTCATGGCATTTAATCTGGAGATCATTTTTGCCACAATAACATTTGATACTGATCTCTTCGGTACAAAGACCACAGTATCCCAGATGACACCCTTGGGAGCACCGGTGGCCCAAGTCACACAAGGTGACGTCACAGGGGTCCTGGCATCTCCAGCCTGCCTCGTACGGAGTGATCAAACATGGGAGCTGGTTTTCCAGCTTCCCACAATGACACTTCATCAACGGCCCCATGGCCCCACAAATGGGATGGGACCCCGGATGACAGATCGAACTACACGTATGGATACATGAGCCATACTTGTAGGAGCACGAATTGCCACAGCTGAACGGAACCAACGGATTAGCTGTTGGATTGGTGGTACGTCCACACCAACAGGTAAACCGCGAAGGAATCTTGTTTGTAGCAATGTTACATGAAGGGCATCTCCAGTTCTTGCTGGACTTGTCGGTGGATGAACCACGGATGGCCCAGTCCTTGATACAGTCCAAGTCGTACACCCTAAAACACGACCGGCACGACCACACTTTGGAGTGCTGATCGATTTCACTGGTACAAACAAGACATGTATAAGTACCATCCTGGATTTCTCGGATGATGGTAGACGAAAGCGTTTCGTTGGAAAACTCGTCGTCTTCGTCATCGTCGTCATCGTCGTCATCATCGTCATCGTCCGAATCTGACTCAGCATCCGACGATCCGTCGTCCGTTGCTTCGTCGTTGGAATTTTCAATGTTGGACTCATCATCTAGTTCTGATTCTAAATCGATAATATGAGGATGGTACTGTTTGGCACTATTATTTTTGGAGCTGCTGCTGCTGTTACTTCTAGGGCTTTCTGCCCCGGGGGCGCTTCCCGTGACAGCCGCTAGATTTCCTGGATCTATATCTTCTTCCATAATGGCACTGGTGACGGAAGGAAAATCAGCTATGGGCCTCCTTTTGTATGGCAAAGATTATCGGGTCGTGCGCTTACCGATACCTGCTGCGCAGAAGAGTCATACAATGCCAACAGTAGCAAACTCAAATGGTACGGTTTATCTCTGAGTGCATGCTTTTTTCGGCTAAAAGTTGCAGCAGGTTGTTGGCTGTCGATTTCTCTTCACATTGGTAGTTTTTTATTTTGGATTTCTTTTGCCGATCCGTTTTAGAAGGGGATCGAATCTGTCTATATTAATATGGGAACACCTCGGCCGTCAATTCGTTGGCCCTATCCCCATCCTGCCTTCCACCCCCATATTGTCTTCTCTCCTGCTATCTCCACCCTTCCCTTTCGCTTCTACTACTCTACGATTCATTAACATTGAATATATATATATATAAAAAAATGGACATTAACAAGTACCTATACACAGGTAGAGACATTACGTATTAGCAAATTATAATAACAATAAGTTACAGATCGATAACTGATATCAGTGGGTATTAAGGATAGTGGTGTGTTTGGGTAGGGGGGAGAAAGTGACTACAGTTTTCTCACTTTAAATTACCCCACTCTAACACTTCTTCTCTTAAAGAAATCCATTACTTTCCGTGCTGCACTAGCCTCTTTGCCATTAACAGTTGAGCCTGTAGTAGAATTGGAATTGTTCGTTTTGCGTGAGTTGGAAGATGAACCGGAATTGATCCGTTTCTGTTGTTCCTTATTGCGGGCAGATGCTCCCAAATTAATGTCTTTGGATGGTTCTAAGATCTTCTTATTGGTAGTAGTGGTGTTGGTGGTGCTGGTGTTTGATGGTGGTGCTATCGTGCTTGTTACTTCGGATGATGTGGGCGAATTATAACTATTGTAAAGTGATATGAAACTGAATCTATTTCTCTTCTTTTGATCCTTACTACCCTTATTTTCCTTATCATAATCAGAACTTTCCTTGGCAACCTTGGTAGACTCCTTCTTCACATTCTTCGAATTCGTTGATGCGGATGAAGATGGTGTTGAAGATGGTGCTGGTGATGAGCTCTTCTTCTTACTACGTGATTTGGCGGAAAGTGGCTCTTCAAGTTTTGGCCTCTTTTCTTCGACTTCATTTACCCTTTTTTCTTTAGTCTTCTCTGTTTGTCTTTCAACTTTAACATTACTCAATATTTCTTTTTCTTCATCATTAATAGGTTGTCCTTCTGGTTCAGGAGTAACTAATATAAGCTCAGGAGTAATTTCACGAGATGAGATATCATTATCTTTAACTTTGGTTGGAGACACAATTTGGTTATCAAAAGTTGGCAGTTGATTGATTTGGGGGGTAACGATTACTTCCTTATTACTTGACTTGGTAGGACTTTGACTTTGTACTTCGGAAAGATCCAAAGCATCCATCTTATCTTCCAAATAACTCAATACTGAATTTCTCTTCTTAGAATTATCAGGCGAATCATTCTTCACGGATCCTCCGTCGTGACTTAACACGCCATTAACGTGTACATGTGTGACAACCGAGTTTCTCCTCGAAGGAGGTGGATGTGCTCCGGGTGAATTGTTATTGTTAGAAGGACTATTGGTTTGGGAACTAACTGTTTCATCAGACATCTCAGATACTGGTGATGCTTTAGTTGGGGAGGTTGATAAGAATTGTGGCACTGGCAAGTTGACGGGTGAAGGAATTTTTATGTATTCATACAAACCCGAAGAACTGTTATTAGATCCTGTCATAAACGAAGATGTCATAGATGAAGGATGGTATGAAGTTGGTCTTGGTTTGTTTGTTGAATGAGGTAATTTACTGGATTCTCTGGAAGTGTTATGTGATCTTGCTGATAATGGGGTTGCTGGAGGTAACATAGGTGTTGCATCTGGTTTCTTGATTGGGCTTTCGACAATGGTTGAAATTGGAGTTCCTGTGTAAGTTGTTGATCTTGGGATACTCATTGGAGGAGGGAAATGATAACCTTTATTTGTTGGAGAATTAGAAACGCCCGAAGTTGGAGGTACAAGAACTGGTTGAGTAGACGAATCTAAAGATGACACAGAATGACGTTTGTTATCGTCGACAACAGCCTTCAAAGCTGTAGATGCAGATGGGTACGAATTCGTCATAGACGCAGATTTCTTGTGGCCATGGATGAACGAAGATTTGCTAGG
Organism: Suhomyces tibetensis; assembly: GCA_030570835.1. Lineage (NCBI taxonomy): Eukaryota > Fungi > Ascomycota > Pichiomycetes > Serinales > Debaryomycetaceae > Suhomyces > Suhomyces tibetensis. The sequence goes on from JAJLWT010000033.1 coordinate 85,588, forward strand.
AGAATTAGAATTAGAACCAATGCCAGGGGTAACGTCAGTATTTTGGGATCTGATTTGAGCGGTGTTTGGAGATGGAGAATTATTAACGAGGGTATTAGGATTGGTATTAGTTTTTGGAAGGGCGACCGCATTAGCCATGGAAAATGAAGTGGAAGGTGAAGAATATAACTGACTTATACTTGTTGAAGAGTATGATCTGTTATGGGAATTGATCTTATTTACTGTGTTTGTCGTTGAGGCGGCATTTGCAGGCATCATCAAAGAAGAACTGTTGGTTCTTTCATTAACCATCGAGAATCTCTTAGATTGAGAGTATGGTTGTTGTTGTATGGCGGTGTTATTAGCCATAAAGTTTTCTTTATGAATTCTATCCCATTCAGGTTGTCTGATTGATAACAAATTAGCATGAGGAGCTAACCAAGGATGGTTACGAATTTCGTTCATAGAAATTCTATTCTTTGGATCAGGAACAATGATTTTTCTGAGTAAGTCTCTAGCTAACGGAGAAACGTATTTGGGGAAAGTCAAGGGAGTCTTACAGATATAGTTGTATAATCTGACGATATCGGAACCGTCTTCATTTTCTGGATCATCATCAAAAGGTAAATAACCCGACAACATTGCATATAAGATAACCCCAAGCGACCAGATATCGACTTTTCTACCTTCATAGGGAGATTGAGTTAATACAAGTTCTGGGGCGGCGTAACATGGAGAACCACAACTTGTTTTCATCAAATCATTTTTATCTCTATTATAGGAATTGACAAAGCCAAAATCGGAAATAACAACGTTCTTGTGTTTATCAAGAAGAAGGTTTTCCAATTTCAAGTCTCTGTGAATCAACCCCTTTGAATGCATATAATCAACCCCACTGATGAGTTGGGCAAACAATTTTTTGGCGACGTTTTCTTTGAGGTATTTGTGGTGGAGGATGTAGTCGAAGAGTTCACCGCCCGAGGCGTATTCGAGGACGATTCCAATATATTTTCCACTTTTCATGACTTCGACCAAGTTGACGATATTGGGATGGTTCAAGAGCTTCAACGAATTGATTTCGCGGTGGATTTTGATTTCCGACTCCGAGTCCTTGAGGATGGAGTCTCTTTTGATCAATTTGATGGCGACCTGCGACGGGTGTTTGCCGTCTTTGCGCCATCCGAGCTTGACTTTGCCAAACTCGCCTTCGCCTAGCGTGGAACCCAAGATATAGGCGCCGAATCTGACCTCTCGGTGGACCCGTTTGGCCACCGACAGCGTCAACGATGTACGTGGTGTAGAGGCCGACGACGGCGGAGCAGCAGTGGCAGCGACACTGCTATGGATGGAATGGTCATCTCCATTCGTCAAGACCTGGGCCATAGTTAACAAAATTTGACGATAAAAACGAGGAGGAGCAAGAGGAGCTGGTGGTGGATGCGGTGACTAATACGACGATTGGCAGGGTGATCCGGGGGGTTACGATGTGCTTGTGAGTGGTTGTGTTTGGTAGATAGCCTCGACAGAACCAACGTGATTCAAGAAAACAAATGCACTCGATGTAAATAACTACGATGGCAGCCCAGACAGATGGCAGATGTTTATAACATGTGTTTATGGTTTATAACCGCTGTGGGTGGCTCGTGTTTACGTTTTGGGGGCGCGCACGACGGGCTCCAAGCAGGCATTTAGCCGCATTGGGCCCCAACATAAACAGCCCGTCGTCTATTGGGGAGCACCAGTGCACAACCATAATGGGGATTGTTCGGGAGAGGAATGTTGTAATGGGCGATGGCGGCGGGCTCGGGGCAGCAGGTGGTTACTGTTGTTGGTTGGTGCGCAGGATATATGCAAGCTCGAGGAGGTAGGGGACAACATGAAAGGAATGACGGGGTGATGTCAGGGGTTATAGGGGATATCGGTTGAGCCAGGTAATACTCGAACTACTGCGTTATATTTGATAGGTATATTAGAGACGAATGGGAGAGAAAACAAAAGTGGTCGCCCCGATTGGGACCGTTGGCCATGGCAAGATGAGCACAATTACGAGCAGACAGTTGTCCATTGATCCGGCTGGTGGTGAGGGGGCCGGCTCATAACGAGCGAGCACAATAGAAATCGATGGTGGCTAGTGGCTAGTGGCATGGTGTGAGCGACGTATGGAAACGTTAGTCTGTCACCTAAGGGCTTGCGTTGGAGCAGCGTGGAGGCTTTTCAAGGTCGGACCGAAAAATGGCCTCCCCCGTGCTTATAGTAGATAGAAGTCCTTGGTTGGTGGTGCCATTGTGCTGGTAACATGGTTGTAGCTTGCTTGGTGTGGCCAGTTCACACGGCCCTTCGTCTTTCTTATCTTGCCTTCTCACTCGCTTATTCTGTCCTTCTTCTCTCCTTCTTTAGTCGTTGTGTTGTCCTAAACTGCCACAACAGGGCTCGCATACCGTCGCATATTCTTGGTGATCTATGTCTTTGTTCCTCCGTCTTCTTCCATTTTGGTCTTGCAGGAGCATCTGACAAGCCCACCATGTCCATACCTAGATCTTCTTGCAGTGCATTTCCGTCTATTTCGCTCAAGATAAGCTCGTGCTGCTATTGTCGTCCTCCACAAACAAACACGATCTACATTGGTGACAGCTGGAAGACTCCGCTTCACACCATGCCCGCTTTAAGTCGTCATTTCCTATTTAGTCGGTGCCATTTCGGATCATCTTGATCCAGGTGGAATTGGTCTCGTCACCAGGTTTCGGTGATGCCCCGTTATTTGCACCCCATCACAGCTGCCAGCTTCCCCTTGCGGATTGTCGCCGTTCCATCTGAACCCCCCGACATACGAGTCTAGTGTGTTGAGTCAACAATTGTACTAAACTATACCCACAGCAACCCAATCACGAAACAATAAGACAATTGGCGCAACATTTGTGTCATCTTGGCATGTTGTATCGGACAGTTTGTTTCTGTGGATGTCGTCGTATTTGAACCGCTGTGTCTCGTATTACTCGATGTTTGTCTCTCGGGGATCATCTAAGTCACGATCTATGTCACATTCTACGTCACAAATGACTCCCCAACGTCTCATCTCACGTCGCGCTAACTACTGCAGACAGGGCCAGGTGTCCTGCACATAACCTGGTCGACGCCTATATGGTGATGATCTGTATTTGCCTCCCTCACGCGTCTGTTTACATCACGTCTTCTTATCATGACTCAACTACAAGAACAGCCCAGTGCTACCCAAGACGAAGATGACGGCGCCAGCGGCCCTCTCCTCATTGAGCAGCTTGAGGGGAACGGAATCAGTCTTTCCGACATCAAAAAATTGAAGGCGGAAGGATACCACACCATCGAGAGTATTGCCTACACCCCAAAGAGAATTTTGGTTGGTGTCAAGGGAATCAGCGAAGCAAAGGCGGATAAGATATCGGCCGAAGCCGCCAAGGTAGTGCCATTGGGTTTCACCACTGCCAGCGAGTTCCACAGTAGACGTTCGGAGCTCATTTGTCTCACCACGGGATCCAAGCAGTTGGATACCTTGTTGGGAGGAGGTGTTGAAACAGGCTCCATCACCGAGGTGTTTGGGGAGTTCAGAACCGGGAAGTCCCAGTTGTGCCATACTTTGGCGGTGACTTGTCAATTACCCATTGATATGGGTGGTGGGGAAGGTAAGTGTCTTTATATCGACACCGAAGGAACATTCCGTCCCAACAGGTTGGTATCCATTGCTGAAAGATACGGATTGAATGCCAACGATTGCTTGGATAACGTAGCCTATGCAAGAGCATATAATGCAGAACACCAGTTTCTGCTTCTTAGTCTTGCAGCACAAATGATGGCCGAATCACGTTTTTCGCTTTTGATTGTGGATTCCATCATGTCTCTTTATAGAACAGACTATGCCGGAAGAGGAGAATTGAGTGCCCGTCAAACGCATGTTGCCAAATTCATGAGAACGCTTCAGAGATTGGCCGATGAATTTGGTATTGCGGTATTGATCACCAACCAAGTGGTGGCCCAAGTGGATGGAATGGCCGGTATGTATAATCCCGATCCCAAGAAACCCATTGGAGGTAACATCATTGCTCATTCTTCGACAACCAGATTGTCTTTCAAGAAGGGTAGAGCGGAAACCAGAATATGTAAGATCTATGATAGTCCCTGTTTGCCAGAAAGTGAGTGTGTTTTTGCAATCTATGAAGATGGGATTGGTGATCCAAGAGTTGAGGAGGATGACAGTTGAATGGGGTGAGATATCAAAGACATAGGAGAAGGTCGCAACCGCAGCCAAAATACGAGAGAGTCCTAAGATGGAAGTTGTAGTATTGGTGTCTATTGCACGGATGAGACGGCAACAATTGCTATGTCTAAAAAGAGATGTTTACACACTATTCAGGGTGAGATTTGAGTCTTGATGAAATGGGTGTTTTGAGGGATTAGAAGGTTTGAGGTATTAGAAAATGTAAATCTGTTTGTATAACATGGCTACAGGTATTTTCCACTGAACATCGTTACTTGCACATCTAATTGGCATTGAATGGGCCCAACACACCGTAGGCCGCATAATCTCGAGGTGCCTAAGCCACGTCCTATTGTGACGCCTACTGTAGGAAGAAAAAGAAAAGTAAGCAACGGGATTGTGATAAAAGAAGAGGATCAGAGGATCAGAAAGATCAGAGGATCAGAAAGATCACAAGCATGATAAGAAGAAGAAAATCAGAAGTAATAATACGTGAAAAACAAACATTGGATGTAGTACAGAACCACAAGACAAGCCGTAGCAGTGGAAGGAAAAATACCGTACCTGCCGTATGCATCAACACAAGAGCGGTCCGACCGGGTAGAGAAAGTATACCACTAGTAAATTCGATGGACTGTATAAAGCAGTGTAATCATGCAGACAGTAGTGTTTCAAAGCAGGGTAATCATGCAGGCAGTAGTGTTTCAAGGTAGAGTGATCTCAGACCCCTGTTCTACCCAGACCGCTGTGCCACCCACTCATCCACCTCTTGATCGCCGATCATTATTTTTGGGAACCTCACTTGAGCCCAGGGCTTCCCCATCGGGAACGTCCAAGTTATCTAAACGATCGCTTCGGGCAACGAAAATTTTTATCTTTTCCATCAGTCACGGCCGGGTAACACCCCCGGCTTTTGCTGGGCTCCCTAAGAAAAAGACCAGGCCTAATCCCACTCCGGGTTGCAATCCACTCCACCTCATCTACAACACATCTTTTACTTTGGCCTTCTGTCTTGATATTATGGACAAGTCTAAAGTGAAGTCGATCTTACCTAAACCCCTGGCCCCTTCTACGCCAGTTTCTGCTAGCAATAAGAACCAGATCAAGCTACCGTCGACCGCGTCTTCCACCCCCGGCTACTCCAGCGTTGAATCCCGAATGAGTAAGAGAAAGTCTGAGTCCGACGAGTATTCGTCGATTAAACAAAGACGCAGGACCAGCGGCATCGCCGGCGGCATCGCCAGTCTCGGTGATCTCGACTCGTCCTCGAAACAAACCGGCCACCGGCCCGTCACCTCGTGCACCTTCTGCCGTCAGCACAAGATCAAGTGTGATGCCTCCGAGAACTACCCCAACCCCTGCCACCGTTGTGAAAAGATGGACTTGAAATGTGAAATCGATCCGCAGTTCCGTCCCAAAAAGGGTTCCCAGATCCAGTCGTTGAAAACTGATGTCGACGAACTTAAGGCCAAGATCGACATGTTGACCAAAAACGAATCTCTCTTGACCCAAGCGTTGAATCAGCACAATTTGAACTTCCTACAACACCAACAACACCCCAAGATAGAACCGTCGTCGCTTCCCACCTCCGCCAACCTCCTGTACCAACAAAACGTCTCTTCTACCACCCAAAGCACCCCTGTTAGATGGGAACCATCTCCCATGAAACTCCCTTCCCCCCATCCACAACTTAATGATTCGTTTCGTAACGTGGCCAGTGGAACAGACCAATTATCCCATATCTTACAAGAAAACTCCGATAACTCCCCCTCGACGACAACAGCAACCCCCAACTCAAAACACGAGTTGGAGTTCAAAAAAATGTCCGAATTCGTGTTGGGAGATGTAACATTACCTTTAGAAAAAGCCGACCAACTCCACGATCTCTTCATCCATAAACATTTGCCTTTCTTGCCCATTTTGTCGTCTCGTTCGGCCACAGAACTATACTACCGGTCTCAGTTGCTCTTCTGGGCAGTTATCTTGACGGCCTCTCTTTCTGAACCTGAACCTACCCTATACATGTCGTTGGCGTCGCTTATTAAGCAGTTGGCCATTGAAACTTGCTGGATTCGTACCCCGAGATCCACCCACGTTATTCAAGCGTTAATTATCCTTTCAGTATGGCCCTTGCCCAATGAAAAAGTCTTGGACGATTGTTCGTACCGTTTCGTTGGCTTGGCCAAAAACTTATCCTTACAATTAGGTTTACATCGTGGAGGAGAATTCATTCAGGAATTCAGTAGGACTCAAGTAAGCTTGGGTCCTGATTCAGATAAGTGGAGAACAAGATCATGGTTGGCGGTGTTTTTCTGCGAACAGTTCTGGTCTTCTGTGCTTGGCCTTCCTCCTTCAATCAATACCACCGATTACTTGTTGGAAAATGCCAGAGTCGATCAGACGCTCCCTAAAGACTTTAGGTGTCTTATTTCGCTTTCTATCTTCCAATGTAAGCTGGTCAATGTGATGGGAATCTCGGTGACTCGTCCAGATGGTTTACTAGAGCCCCTGAATAGAGCAGGTTCATTAAGTATATTGGATCGTGAATTGGATCGTCTTCGTTTCAAGTTACAGATCGAAGACGGTTCGGCTATCGAAGTATACTTCTTGTATATCAAACTCATGATATGTTGCTTTGCATTCCTTCCGGGCACTCCGATAGAAGACCAGGTCAAATACGTCAGTACTGCTTATTTATCTGCCACTAGGATCATCACCATTGTATCACGGTTGCTTGAAGGCAATCTTCTGTTGATAGAGCTTCCAATTTATGTCAGACAAGGAATGACCTATTCAGCATTATTCTTGTTCAAATTACACTTGTCAAGATATTTGCTAGACAAGTATGTGGATAGCTCAAGGCAGCTGATTGTCACGGTACATCGGATATTGAGAAATACGTTGTCATCGTGGCAAGAGTTGAAGAACGACATTTCGAGAAATGCCAAGGTATTGGAGAATTTGAATATTGTGTTGTATACCTACCCCGATATCTTTATACATGATGCCAATAATGAAGTGAATGGTAGCATTATCACGAGAATGCGTTCACATTTGACAGCATCATTATTTTATGATTTGGTATGGTGTATACATGAAGCTAGAAGAAGGACATTGGTGGACAAAAACTCCGACTCTCGTCTCGACACAACTTCTCTTGAAGATACGAGGATACAGAGTACTGGAGAGGAAGATTCCACTAACAACAATGGAAATAGTAATGTTGGAACTACGAGAAAACCGGCACCTTTACCCTTCTATAATCAGATCACCAAAGATGATTTCAAAACAATCACCACCACATCTCCCAACGGAACCACCATCACCACGTTGGTTCCGACCGATCAAGCCATGAGCCAAGCACGTCTGAATGCAGCCAATATGAATAAACCATTGGAGATCAACGGGATTCCAATAGCCATGCTTGATGCTACTGGAAGTATTAACGATACAATTGTCAAGATAGAGCCGGAGGAAGAAGAGGTGAAAAAATCAACCTTCTCGCAATCCCGGCCACAGCTTGCTTCCCAAGCATTCCCTCCTTCGCTTCCTCTGCAAAGACCACAGTTGTCCGACCCACAACAATTCGCCCCTCATTCTTTGGCTCAGTCTCCAGAATCCCAACTAGACTCCATCGCAAATCACCCCATGTACATAGGAGGTGAAATGCCATTGCCTGGAGACCCCCAAGGGTTCATGGGCCAGGGACCCCCCAACGAAGTGGCAGGACAGTTCGACAACTTCTTCCAAAGACAGTCCCACGGCTGGCTCAATAATAACAACCACCAAGATGACGATTTTCTTGGCTGGTTTGATGTAAATATGATCTCTGAAAAGTAGATAAATTTGATGTTTTACGAACGGTAAAGAGTATGTATAGTAATTTGAATGAATAGAACAATGAAGAGATAGGAAGCAATAGGAACTGCAAGTAATTATATCGACCATTACTGATGTCTACACTGGCAGACAGTGATTGCAAAATTATGGGCGGTTGCGGTGGGGGCCTTTTCGTGGCTTACCTAATTTGGGTCACGTGTATAGCTTACGTAATTTCATCACGTGCCTTGTCACAATCATATATAAGAGGGAAATAGCAGCCCAAGAATGACACTGAATAATTCATCCATCAAAATGATTTCAAGACAATTATTACGTGCCAGCACCTTCAAATCGGTTTCGCAAGCCCCAATTGGTTTCCTCAGTGTAAGAAACTACTCGTTCAAGGCCGAAGACCAGCCTAGAATCAGAATTGGCTCCACAGCCCCAAATTTCCAGGTCAATACCACCGAAGGCAAGATCGATTTCCATGATTATATTGGCAGTGGCTGGGCTGTTCTCTTCAGTCATCCTGCCGATTACACTCCTGTCTGTACCACTGAATTGGGAGCATTCTCCAAATTGAAGCCGGAATTCGACAGAAGAGGAGTGAAGTTGATTGGATTGTCCACCGAAGACGTCGACAGCCATAAGGGATGGATCAAAGATATCGAAGAAGTGGTTACCGAAGGCGAGAAGTTTGGTTTCCCAATCATTGCCGACACCACCAAGGAAGTTGCTTACAAGTACGATATGGTTACCGAGGAGGATTTCAAGAATCTCAAGTCAGGAATGGTTGCCACCGTCAGATCGGTGTTTGTGATTGATCCAGCCAAGAAGATCAGATTGACCATGACGTACCCTGCTTCTACAGGAAGAAACTCTTCTGAAGTGTTGAGGGTTGTCGATGCGTTACAATTGGCCGATTCCAAGGGCATTGCTACCCCTGTTGATTGGAGTGAAGGTCAGGATGTGATCATTCCACCTACTGTATCCAACGAAGCAGCCAAGGCCAAGTTTGGAGACTTCAAGACCATCAAGCCATACTTGAGAACCACCAAGGCATAGGTCAGAAGAAGAGAAGTAGTAGTATAACATGATTATTCGATGAAAATGATGTAGAATGTACATAGGGGCCGGGCAGGTTGCTTGGTCAGGCGTTACGTAAGCGGTAATTTGGCGGTGGCATATACGAAGAGTAAGATGATGTTACGGAGTAGGGCAGTGAGGCCGTAACCACTTCTTCTAGGCAAGAGGCCCCGCTATTCGTATAAGCTGTGTCCATGGTTTCCCGATGTGGCCATAGTGTTCCCCGATGGGTCCCCAGTCTCTTACCTAATAGCAGCATTAGCCAACGTGGAACTCACCGTATCACCACTGGCATCCTGCAACCTATACTCTCTACCGCCACTGGCCCACACCGCCTGGCCGGCCGCATTGACCTTCAAGTTCGCCTGGAGCTCGTGCCAAGTTTTCGACTTCAATCTCGACGGAGGCCCGTCGGAGTCGAAGGTTTCGAATTGTAGTCTTTCGCCAACCACCGCCAGAGGTGGAGGACACACCAAGTCAACGACGGTTCCCCCACCGTGTCGCTGTTCCTCCGCCGCCAACACCATCGCCTCTGAACGCACGCCTCGCATTTTCGCCGGCTTCAAGTTGGTCAACACCACCACTCGCCGGCCGACCATCTCGTCCACCGGAACCAACCCCACCAATCCAGAACACACCTGTGTGGGGGAGTCTGCGGCGATGTCGATCTGTGACACGTACAACTTCTCTGCGTCGGGATGAAGCACACACTGGACAATCTTCCCCACCTGAAGCTTCATCAAGCTGGGAGGACCTGAGGTTAGTAGCAGAAAAACAATGCGGGCATCCTTTGGGGATGTGTTTACGACTTACTGGCGATGGAATACGCCCGGACAAAACCGAGCATCGGGGAGGACGCCATCATGCTGACGCCCCTCTGTATACGAATGGCTGAGAACATTGGGGAAAATTCTGGGTGGGTATTCTCGTTGGCTGTCTTTTCTAGAAGGTCTCTCTCTGATTCTCTTCTGATTCTCTCTCTGATTCTGCCTCGATATTGTTCTCTGTGCCCTTACCATCTCGTCCTACCAATAGTGTGTCCAAAACGCGTCTGAAAAATTTCACGTCAAATCTCATTTTTAATTCATTCCCATTTTTGTATTCCCAACTTATACCTCCTTCCAACCGTAATATGGCCAATTTTGTATCGTCTCCCAGCAGAATCCCCTCGGATGCTGCTCACCTCCTCCACTCATCACAACCTCCGTCTTCCATCGGGCATAATGCCTTCACTCCCCAAAGCACACAACCTATACTCTTCTCAGAGGCAAACTCCCAAACAGGCGCCACTCCTCAACCGGCTCCGTCGGTGGTTCCCGGCAGAAGAAGACAGTTGGCGGTGCCCAAGGTGGTCGACGTCACGGGGGAAAAGGTCAGAGAGAGTTTTGAGTTGTTCATCGAAGAGTTTGTCGATCCCAAATTGGATAATGCCTCTTCCCACCAATGGGACGGCAAGGTGTATCTTGCCCAGATCGAAACCATGAAAACCTACGAATACTCCACCCTTTATGTCGACTATCAACACTTGCTAGGCCGGGAAAACGGGGTGTTGGCCTCGGCTATCTTGGAACAATACTACCGGTTCTATCCGTTTTTGCTCAACGGGTTAACCCGTCTCTTGAAGAAATACGCTCCTACCTTGCTACAAACAAACTTGATCGGAGCCACAGACGCCGACTCCCATAATGGGCCTTCTTCGAACGGCCAAACTGACACCTCGGGTTCCACCACTAGCTACCAGGGCTCCCAGAGAGTCATGCAGATCTCCTTCTTCAACTTGCCCACCATACACAGAATCAGAGATATCCGGACCAAAAACATCGGGTCCTTGATGTCCATTTCAGGTACGGTGACGCGGACCTCCGAAGTCAGACCCGAATTGTATCGTGCCTGCTTCTCGTGTGATATGTGTTCAGCCGAAATTGAAGGCATAGAACAGATCTTCAAATACACCGAACCCACCTCGTGTCCCTCCTGTGAAAACCAATCCTACTTCACCTTGAACGTGTCCAAGTCGCAGTTCATCGATTGGCAAAGAGTACGGATCCAAGAAAACTCAAATGAAATCCCCACCGGCTCGATGCCTCGTACTTTGGACGTCATTTTACGTGGAGAAACCGTCGAAAGAGCAAAACCAGGTGATAAGTGTAAATTCACCGGAACGGAAATCGTCATCCCCGACGTCACCCAGTTGGGTTTGCCCGGTATCAAGGCCCAATCGGTGAAGGAAAACCGAGGTTCTGCTTCTTCTGAACTCAATTCCGGTGTCAGTGGCCTCAAATCTTTAGGGGTCCGTGATCTTACCTATAAGTTAGCCTTCCATGCCTGCCATGTGTCATCACTTATCAACAAGAACGACGGTTCGTCCGAAGAGTCCAACACCACAGAAGTGGACTACAGGGGCTCCAATGATCAAGAGATCTTCTTGACCTCGTTGACAGACTCCGAAGTGGCCCAGTTGAAAGATATGGTCAAAGACGAACATGTGTACGATAAGCTAGTGCAATCGATTGCACCGGCTGTATTCGGACATGAAGTCGTCAAGAAAGGTTTATTGTTACAATTATTAGGAGGGGTCCATAAACAAACCATTGATGGGATCAACTTAAGAGGAGATATCAACATCTGTGTGGTAGGAGACCCCTCTACTTCGAAATCCCAATTCTTAAAGTACGTTTGTGGATTTTCACCAAGAGCAGTATATACTTCTGGTAAGGCATCTACTGCTGCTGGGTTGACTGCAGCTGTGGTGAAAGATGAAGAAAGTGGCGAGTATACCATTGAAGCCGGGGCTTTGATGTTGGCAGATAATGGAATATGTGCCATTGATGAATTCGACAAGATGGATTTGGCCGATCAAGTTGCTATTCACGAAGCTATGGAACAACAGACTATATCCATTGCCAAGGCCGGTATTCATGCCACCTTGAATGCCAGAACCTCCATTTTGGCAGCAGCAAATCCTGTAGGTGGACGTTATAATAGAAAGATTGGGCTTCGTTCCAATCTTAATATGACTGCCCCCATTATGTCGAGATTTGACTTGTTCTTTGTGATTTTAGATGATTGTAATGAACGTATCGATACCCAATTGGCGTCACATATCGTCGATCTTCATATGTTGAGAGATGAGGCTATTAATCCTCCTTATTCGGCAGAACAATTGTCTAGATACATCCGTTATGCAAAGACTTTCCGTCCTAAAATGACTCAGGAAGCCAGAGATTTCTTGGTGACAAGATATAAGGAATTACGTGAAGACGATGCCCAAGGATTGGGCCGTTCATCTTATCGTATCACAGTGAGACAATTGGAATCGATGGTGCGGTTATCAGAGGCCATTGCTAGGGCCAATTGTACCGATGAAATTACACCAAGTTTTGTGGCTGAAGCATATGATTTGCTTAGACAATCGATTATAAGAGTTGAAATGGACGATATTGAAGTCGAAGCTGATACCACAGAAGTAGGAGAGACGACTGCAACCACTGAAACATCGTCCGAAGCTGCTATTGTGCCAGAACAAGCTACTTCGACACAAGCTGCATCTAAGGAATCCAGCTCGATATCCTACGACAAGTATGTGGCAATGATGAACCTTATGGTCAAGAAAGTGTCGGATGATGACAATGTTGGTGGAGAAGGGATTGGAGCAGAAGATTTGATCAATTGGTACTTGACGCAAAAAGAAGACGAAATCGCTACCGAAAAAGATTATTACCGTGAAAGAAAATTGGGATATAAAGTGTTGAAGAGATTGGTAAAGGATAGAATCTTGATGAGTGTCAATACAACAGAAGGAGACGACTTACCGGAAGACTCCGAGACTCCTCTGGCCAATAATAGAACGGTATACATTTTGCACCCAAATTGTTCCATTCTTGACTTTTTCGACCCGGCCCGATCTCAAGCATCCGAGCAACAGGAAGAATAATAGGCACGGTCATGTGTGCTGGCCAACCCGTTGGTACGGCAATTTCGAGCACAGCAACCACTCCTGGATGGTGTGCCCATTTACGAACTGAAATGCTTCTTCAGGCACTTTCAAAGGTTTCGGGCCATGAAATCAATAAGGTCAGGTGCGCTAATCATGCCAAGAACTTGGGACAATGAACCAGGAATGCAAAATACCTCCTACAACACCGAGAGGGATAGCAATTGAGTAAGTAAATACCACCAAAAGAACGAGTTGAGAAGCACCTTCCTCCGCTATTATTAATATACACCTAATTAACGTAATGGGATCTATATCTACTTCCACCTAGACATGTAAAAGACCAATATATGGGAAGTTATTTTTGGGTTACAACAATAGGCACATAGCAACAAAGACCCGGGGTAATGTACCTGCATATTGCTCGGGTTGTTAATGACACTGGGCCGGTAAATCAAGAGTCAAAAAGAGACATGTGTGGTACCTGCATATTCCTGGAGTATTTAAACTCTATAGTAGTACCGACCCATTTCGGATTTTCATCTATTCCACTTTAGCAGAGAAATGTACTTGTCTGGAACCTTAACAACTTTGCTTGCCGTCAACTTGGTGGTGGCCATGGACAGCTTCAGAATCTTGTCTGAATCCGGGGCAGCAATTTGGGGTGATGGTTCAAACAGTGCAGGTCCAATGTTCACAATTGCGTGGGACGATGGATTTAACAATGGTAAGACCGATTTTGCTGAGGGATACAATCAGATAGACACCGAATATCATTCTACCAAAGGGAAAGGATACTTGCAAGAGCATTTTGGATGTGAACTTTTGACATTGGCAAAGTCTGGTGATGATGGGTCATATAGACTTACCTGCAAAGATCTGAATACCGTTATAGCTGTTTGTGACCACGATGACTCCCAACCAGCCCTCTGGTCGTATAACGAAAGTGATCAGAAGATATTTGCTGAGAAGAAATTGCACTGCAACCCATGTCTTAGAATGTGTGATTATGTTCCTTGAACCTAGCTAAACTAGAGAATACAAGTGTCACCAAAATGGCAGTAGAAAACTCGTTTTTGATATCAAACAGTAAACTCAATCCAACCTGAATCATAAAAAGTACTCCAGAAATAGGTGCCTTTCAGAGGTTCCTTTGTAGGATATACTTCCGATGCCGGTATGGACAATCCCCACCTCTAAGTAAGGAACATCGAGTCTCCACGAAATGTACGGCTCATGCCAACAGTAGATCGTGCTCTTCATAAGAACTCGATGCAAATAAGGCCTACAGTTCCGGCTGCGTTCCGACTGCAGTTCCGGCTGCGTTCCGACTGCAGTTCCGGCTGCGTTCCGACTGCAGTTTCGGCTGCAACTCTACATGCAACTTCTACTACGCGGTCATGTGACCTGCCCCCGTAAGTTACATCCCCGGCGAGGTAGTTTTATTAGTATTAGTATTACATAGTTGGAAATGGAAATGTCACCTTTTTTCATCGTCCATGTAGTAGTCGCCTTTGGTCATATCGTACAATTTGAATTCCGTGGTGTCTTTAGTTTTTTTTGTGGCTTTCCATTCCGAGGCATTGAGCAGTTGTGAACAGGCCAAACAATGGTCGATGAAGATCTTGGAATTGGGAAACATTCTCTGGCACGTCCGGCACCATCCGGGGTCATCTTTGAAGGGCGTGGGCGCCAACTGCTGCTTGTCTTTGACGTAATGTACCAATCGAAGATGTCTTTTGAGCACATCCAACCGATTAAACGCCCCGCCATTTCTATGACATGTAGGATCATTACTCCAATAGGGACAATGGAACATCGGTTCGGCGTGGGACTTCGAATGGCGTCGCAAGTCCGATTGTCGGGAAAATGACCACTTGCATCCTGGGAACTCACACTCGTGTTTCTTGCAATCTTTCTCCTTGTTGTCCCTCTTACTATCGAACTTGCTGGTGGGTATATCGTCGTTCTTCTTGGGTCTTCCCAGACGAAATGTGGAATCTGGAGTGTTTTTGGGGTTCTCCTCTCCAGCCTTGGCTTTATTGTGTGATGGACTTGGCTCTAAATTCGGACTTGTAGTGGAGGTGGAGGTGGTCGTTGTTGGTGTCGCGTTAGTGCCTTGATACAGTACATAATTGAACTTGTAATTGGGACTCCTTTTGGGATAAGCAGGTGCCTGTGACGGACTGCTTGTGGTGACTATAGGATTGAGCGGCTTGGTAGCAGGGATCATCGTAGCGCCTCCGAAATACGGCATGCCATGGTTATGGGAAGAGTACTGGAGGTAAGGCTCGATTTTCAGGTTGATCGAATCATCCTGTGGGCTGTTGTGTTTTTTCCGTGATTTCTTCTTGTTCTGCATCTGGCTGAGCTGGAGCTGCTTGAGCTCGGGGTCGTGATGGGTGTATTGATTGTCATTATCGTAATGTTGTGGGTGGTGTTGGAGGTTGGATTCGGGGTAGAGATCACGATTAATGTGCACGTCAAGGGGCACGTGCTGGCCCGACGCGACGGCGCCAACCTTGCGGCGCTTGGGCAGGGTGGGGACCATGCTGTCAATAAAATGCTCTGGAATTTCCGGGGATAACATGGTTGTTAATTTAAGACATGTAATAAACAAACACAAATAATCCGATTCTGCTGTGCGATATCGTATGTTGCGACATCGCGACATACCGACATTTTACCCACCGGTGACTAATGGATTACGTAATGGCCACGATAAGCATTAGGTAATGTTGGAGGATTAGGTGGGCGTAACCCTTGCAAGGTTTATTAAGGTGAGACACCATATGGGCCCAGAACATCCCTGTCATCATAAAGGGTGACCCACTGGCAAATATATCCAGATTATCCGGCAGAAACCACCCACATTTCAACCTTGAGCTAATATCCGCATCAAACCGCAATCTAAACGTCGGCGGTCTCTCACCAAAATTGGTGCTTGGCACGTGACATATTCCCGAGTATATAAAGCGTAAGTTGTCGCAGCAAGGGTTCTCCACCATCATTCGAAATTATGGCAGTAAGTAGCTCTATGGTGATTCAATGGTGATATATACTAATGGCAGGTTGAAATACTTAAGTTTGCCGATTCCACCGGCGCATATAAACGGAAAGAGTCTTCGTTCCGTAACTCCATTGGCCCCGGCACTCGTTTTGCCCCTGAAGCCAACCGGTACCATTTGTACGTCTCGTTAGCATGTCCTTGGGCCCATCGTGTGTTGATCACGAGGGTGTTGAAGGGGTTGACGTCACTCATCTCGGTGTCGATTGTGCATTGGCATATGGACGATAAGGGCTGGAGATTCAGTACGCCCGAAGAACAGAAGTCTTTGAAGAGCACCAACGATATTTCTTTGGGTACAGTCGACCATTTGTATGGTAGCTCTCGTATCAGAGAATTGTACTTCAAGGCCGATCCCGACTATTCCGGAAGGTTTACTGTGCCTGTATTATGGGACAAGAAGTCGGAAACCATAGTAAATAATGAATCAAGTGAGATCTTGAGAATGCTCAATACCGAGTTCAATTCGATTCTTCCGGAAAAGTATGCCCAGATCGATTTGTATCCTCAAGAATTGAGAAGCTCTATTGATGAGCTCAATGGCTGGGTCTATGATAACATCAACAATGGTGTGTATAAGTCGGGTTTTGCCACCAAACAAGAAGTGTATGATACCGAAGTTTCGAATGTGTTTACTCATTTGGACAAGGTCGAAGCCATTTTGCAAAAGAACCATTCGGGCGATAAGAAAATCGAGTTTCTCTTGGGCAACCAGCTTACCGAGGCCGACATTCGGTTATTCACCACGATCATCCGTTTCGATGCAGTGTATCACCAACACTTCAAATGTAACGTCAAGCTGATCAGACACGACTACCCCAACATCCACAATTGGGTAAGGTTGTTGTACTGGAAGATTCCTGGCTTCCACGAAACAACCGATTTCGACCACATCAAATATCACTACACTCGTAGTCATGTTGCAATCAACCCCCATGGAATCACCCCGGCCGGACCAGTGCCAAATATCTTGCCGCTTTAGTACGTTTGGAAGGCCCCACCCGCGACTACTTGATCATTAGGAGGAGGTTGAAACGGTGCAGCAGAGAATGATGTCTATGTCAGTGATCGAGTACTTTTTTTATGTAACCTCTTCCGTCTATCTCTTGTTGCCAAATGGTGCCCCCACTTTTCACAAATACACACTTTACTCTACATGTCGCCAGTAACCCCCGGATGCTCTCCTAGCCCTTCATGACTACCCACAATAGAAGCAGTCGTCGAAAGCGCCCCCCAGGACAATGATATCACAGTCCGCTAGGTGTCACGTGATCCAGACAAACGATTGTTTATTGTTGTCAGTTTTTTAACGACGCACCAAGTAACAACACGATCAAATACAAATCAAACAAATCAGATAATTTGATCACTTTTACTATTACCTATAACATATCCCGTTTTTGTCGTTTCCTATTTAAGGCAGAATCAGACAGCAACAATGAGAGGTTCGTATCAAGCGGTTGCCGGTACAGGCATCTACACTATGGAGTTACTAACATGCGATACCAGATTATAAAGTGGTAGTTTTAGGAGCCGGTGGTGTTGGGAAATCGTCGGTCACGGTACAATTCGTCCAAGGAGTATACGTTGAGAGTTACGATCCGACGATTGAAGACTCGTACCGGAAGCAGATCGAGATCGATGGAAGAGCATGCGATTTGGAGATTCTAGACACGGCTGGGGTGGCCCAATTCACCGCCATGAGAGAATTATATATCAAAAGTGGTAAAGGGTTTTTATTGGTATATTCTGTGACCGACGAAAACTCGTTGAAAGAATTGTTGGCATTAAGAGAACAAGTATTGAGAATCAAGGATTCCGAAAACGTTCCCATGGTACTTATTGGGAACAAGTGTGATTTAGAAGATGATCGTGTATTGAGCATAGATGATGGGATTAAAGTGTCTCAAGATTGGGGGTTGGTGCCCTTCTACGAAACGTCTGCTATGTACAAAACAAACGTTGACGAGGCATTTGTTGATGTCGTAAGACAAATCATGAGAAAAGAAGCTGCCATCAGTGCTGAAAAGAAACAACAAAAAGAATTGCAGAAACAGAACGAATTGAGCAAACAATCCGAAACCACCCCTCAATCAGCTGAAGTCAAGGATTCCAATAACAACGATGATGGCCAGAATAACAGATTGAAGCAATCAATCAATGATCCTGCTAATACCCCAAGTGGTAGTAAATGTTGTACAATTATGTGAGGACCAATATTAGCATCATCGATAGTTTTTTTAAACGGTGCATGATTTTAATACAATACTAGGCTATATAAACATACGAAATAATAAATAATAAGACTCTTGAAACATAATTCCAACAGCAGATGACCTAAAAAAAAAAAACCCCTCCTTATCGTCTATGGGAATAGAGCTACGAGCTGGAACATATCTTCATTCCATAACAACATGAAATATTATCTTTAGTAAATATATTAAGTGAATAAAGGAATCCTTAATTTGATATGGATTTCCATACGTGGAAACATTTTATAGAATTGCAACCAGAAAATTGCGAAATTTTCGAAGACGGCTAAATCAACGATTTGCATGTAGTTTAATTACATGCTGGACTTATCGACGTTTTTTGCACATTTCCGGAAGACAGAAACGGTTTGGGCTCGTCTAGCATGTGATAGAACAACCGTAAATCTCATCAATTGGCCAATTAAAAAAAAGATGGGAAAATAGGTGTTTGGAAGGAATTGCTGGTGTGTTATAATGATACCCGCGAGATTCGAACTCGCGCCTCCGGAGAGACCAGGACCTTACCCTGGCGCCTTAGACCAACTCGGCCAGAGTACCCAATTCCTGATAAATGAAAGGAAAAGAATAGCCATGACGTGCGGTTCAGAATTTGTTATCATTTGGTAGTTGGTAGTTCACAATCATCACTTCGTTACCATCCAAAAATCCCGTACTACTTACCTCGAGTTTGTCGATCGTTCCATCACATCTACACATTCCTCATCGGTGATAGTTAGGCACGTCTTCGTTAGAAATTCTTCTATTTTCGTAACTACCGTCTATTTAAATTGTCTTCTCACCAATTGGTGATATTTTCTGCTTCTCCAAAAACACTATTACCTCCATTATCTACAGATGCAACGTACTTTTCCCAATCTGTAAACACCTCTACCTTACCAGAATTATCGTAAAACTGAGGAAGCTTGCTGGACAAGAAATCCCTACAGTACTTATCAATAAGAACGAATTCCAATAAAAATGCATCGTGACCTTCTGGAGAGTCCAATTTCTTCAACACCGAATCGGGAATATTGGCTCCAAGTGTTTCTTGTTCGCCATATGTGAACAAACCATCGGATTCAATACCCACCACCAAATGGGGTTGTTTCAATGTTTTCAAGAAGCCAGGAAGGGGGTCTTCGGTTATTGTAGCAGCATCAATTCTGCCCCTGGTGATGTCATGAGTGTCCAACTTTCTGGTGATGGAAATATAACAATTGGCATCAAACCTATTGACAAACTTGGTACCTTGATAGCGCAAGTACGATTGGGCAGTAAAGTATGTCTGGGGTTTCGTAGCAGAAGCAGGGTTGGTGAAGCTTGGTTTACGAATCGACGTCCGAGATCCTTCGTTATGTAACAACCAATTCTCTTCGTCCTTTGTTTTTGGATATCTGATTCCATCTTGATCATTAGGCAATTTTCTTCCAAAACGAGTCTCGAAAGAGTTTCGAGAACGGTAAGTCAATAAGGCTGCCATCCGGGCCGCACTCAATCCAGAATCAGGTTTGGTTTTGGTCTGGTAATAGTATCCATCTTCATAGTAAGGATCACTAAACACACATTGCCGTTGAGTTTCATTCCAGGAAATACACCACGCCGAAGCCCTAGCTGCAGTGGCCAATGCAATTATCGTACGCACATACAGAGTGTTGTTATACGTCGCAGCGTATTCCACGGCAATCATACCACCCATCGAACCTCCTATTACACATGCAAGTGATCTGACATCCAATGAGTCCAACACAAGTTTCTGGATGCCAATGTCATCCTTGACAGTAACCAAAGGAAATGAAGGACCATACGGCTCACCCGTTTCCTTATCAATTGTCATAGGAGAACACGAACCATACGGAGAACCAAGAAAGTTGATGCATATGATAAAAAATCGGGAGGGATCAAACGTCTTATCGGTTCCCAACAATGGCCCCCACCAATCTTGCACATCAGAGGACCCTGTCAATGCATGGCAGATAAGAAACACGTTATCTTTGTCGGCATTCAATCGTCCCCACGTCTTATAGGCCACTGGAAATTGGGACAAGGTTTCACCACACTCAAGGGTGTAGGATGGGATTTCGATGATGGTCTGTCCTGGCACGAGCGCTGCGTACGGATTGCTCCGCTTCTGCTCTTCGGTGATATCTTTATAGACAGACGGCATATCAGTAGAGAACAAGGTGCTTTTGGTCAGTGAACATGTACAGGCAGTTATCTGATTAAACAAATAGAGTTGGGAAGAGAGTAGTGTGGAGTCGGAAAATAAATTATCTATGAGTAATACCTGGCTGAGGGAGGTGATGTAAAAGTGATGGCCAGTTAGAGGGTAGTATGCAAGGAAAAATTATAATTCCAAGACAGGAAACCAGGTAGCAAACGCTAAATAGCCACGACGGAATATTTGCCATTTGTTTCCCTTCGATACTCGTCAGTGTGGCACATTAGTACCTCTTCTTTCTATCAGTGAATGTGATATCTTGAAGGTATTAGCGTAATGCACGTGACCAAACCGAACACGACACGACTTTGTTGTTGCAGAATCCAATTGCTGCAAATAATTGCAAAAAGAGAACAGCTGGCATAGTACTGATGCTAGCGAAGAAAATATTTACCCACTCTCACATTAATCCCGTTACGATCGATTCTAATATATTTTTCTATTTTAATTACGTCTTATTTTGTATCCAAGGTATTCATTGTAGCTTTGGATCTCACTTTCCCAAATCCACTGTTTGATACAAGTTTTGTAATTTCGCTGGTATTTCCAACTTCACCAGTTTGATCAAATCGACCGGTTTATTTAAGTTGACACGTTCTTCTAAGGTCGATGATTGTTCTAACTGTTCCAGTTTTGTCAAATTTTCCAAATCGGCTGTGTGCTCCGATTTTTCAGATTGTGCAAATGGTTCCTGGTCATTTTCATCTAAAATCATAGTATGGTCTATTGTACCAGTTTCACTGTCTTCCCCACTTTCGTCATCACTCTCATCACCACTATCACTAACACTATCATCATCACTGTCACTTTCGCTTTCGCTTTCACTCTCACTTTCTTCGGGTACCACTGGAGTTTGGGCTCCCGAAGTACGGAAGTCTGGATGGTGGTGTCTGTAATTCTCGTTATGTTTCTGTTTGGCGATAATCAAACTTCTGGCATACTCCATTTCTGAATAGATCACTTCCACCGCAGACATTACCCCATTCTCCCTTTTGATACACTCACTTATTCTACTTGCCTTTTCAATGATCTTCAAATCAGTGGTCACCGTCTTGATAGCCTTACCTAAAGTCTTGGCATTCAATTTCTTTAACCCAAGTCCAACACCGACTTCTTCCACCCTACTGGCATAAAAGAATTGGTCACCGAAAAAAGGCTTAATGATGGTGGGAATACCGGAACGAAGTGAGGCACCTGTAGTGCCCGAACCTCCATGATGGATAGCTGCATCCATTCTTGGGAACAACCAGTCGTGAGGGATCGATCCTGCATTGTATATTTCATGGGGAAGTTCTATTTCCGGCTCACTATCATCTTTCTTAGAAAGTCTATCAGACCAACCTTTATTCAAAATACATCTGACGTCTGTATCCAATACTGCTTCAATGATTGCTTTCGTTAAGCTTGTGGCATCATTCACGACAATAGATCCAAATCCAATATACACCAATTTCTTCTCGTCTCTTGCAGCAGAGTCCAAAAACTCAACCAACTTTTCGGGTGGTTCGTAACCTTCAGCTCCTCCTTCATCCAAAAACCAATATCCTGTAACTCTGATCCAATCAGGGAAATCTACAGAAGGTGGGAAAATCGTAGGAGAGACATTATAAAGAAATGGGATCTTCGATTGTTGTAATCTGATCAAGTTTGTCTTTGGGAGATCCAATTCTCTCACTCTCCATTGGTTAATTTGTCCAGAGATTCCTCTCCAGAAAATCGTTTCGAACATCACATGTGTCAAATAGTTGTAAGAGCCACCTTTCTTTTGGTCAGGAACAACAAATGCATGTGGATATGCTCTGGTTCTTGTCCATGGCATCGTGAATGCTCTCATGTAAGGAATTCCAAGTGCCTCTGCAATATGTACTCCTCCCATTGCAGATGGACTTTCAATCAATATATCAGTGCCTTGACATGCTTCCCAACTAGATATTAATAATTCATGGATCCAACCCCTGAATTTTGAACTGGCTTCCTTCAAGAATCCAACAGACATTGATCCATGTTGAACCATCAAAGCCATCAATTCAGCAGGGTTTCCAGAGATCTCTTTAAACTCCATCCCATGTTTAAGGATCCAATCTTTAAACTCACTATGTGTTGCTATAGTCACAGTATGGCCATCTGCCATTAATCCTTTACCTAATGCAATATAAGGTTGGACATCTCCACGAGAACCAATGGTTAATAAAGTGAATTTATATGATGTAGTAGGTTTGATCTCTGTTTTAAAGAAAGGGGAATCTTCCAACATGATAGGAACATCCAAGCCTGCAGCAGCAGTTATTCTGTCTTCAAACATCTTCAACCTAGCATTTTCAATTCTCACCTGGGCCATTTTATGATCTTGTGCTTGTCTTTCATTATTAGGGTTGGGAAGTACCAGGGAAGAACTGTGTAGACGTTTTCGAGACACTTCTAAATCGTAATTTCTACCCCATTCATGAGGACTAGGAGTCCAACTGTTTCCACTATGGAAAACTTCCAATTGTTTGAGGATCATCAGTTCACAATCGTCTCTTGCGTTATGGGAACTGAATTCTAGGAACAATTCTTCTTGACCTTTTATCACAATCACTAGACCAGAATATTTGAGTTTAAGTCCTTTTTCTTTGTAACAATTCTCTACATAAGATAGTGGTAATATCATAATTGTAGATACACCAGGTAAAAGACTTCGGAAACAGAGCTTTTCGGTACCAAGGTATAATTTCCCATAGATTGGTATGGTCTTTTGAAGATGAGCATAATAGCTGGAAACAAGTGTCAGACCTCGTGGAAGTGAAAAGTGCTCTTGAAAATGTGTTTGCGACACTTCTCTAGTATTTTTATCTTTAACGAAATAAGAATCATTATCACCCACCTCTGTAAAATGGGAAGGATTAGCTGACCATAAATTGGTCACAGCCGAGAAGGCCATGATTTTCTTCTTCATTGATTGGAGTTTGGTAGATTTATCTTCTTGAGGGTACTCCTCTGGATCACGTAAGTTCAATGGACTAGGAAGGATCTCATCCAAATCACTTTCCAGTTTGACGGGCATACTTCCAAAATCCATAGACTCTCTTTCTGTCGATGGGGACAACACCTCGGCCTGGGTGGTGAATATGTCCGAACCTTCTTCTTTTTCATCATAACGAGATTCAGCAACATCTAGATCACGATGGGTTGTCTCAAAGGACATTTTAAGGTTTCTTAATCCATTCAAAGAAAGCGGACGGGGAAAGTTGATGTTATAAGACCGGTTAGGATCGTCCAATTTAAGGAAATCCATTCCACCTGAAGGCTGAGAAATAGAACTTTGAGACATTGAAGTAGTTGAATGCACACTGTTTGATCTCATTTGCAGCGAAAGTGACTCACTTGAATTGTTCTTTCTTGCTCCGAAAATCTTACTAGGATTAATAGTCTTCCCAATCTTCTTGAGAGTAGACTTTGGTGACATTTCTAATTCAGAAGATGACGCTTCTTTGATGGAATAATCATCAAAGTTGCCCGACTTGGGAATAACATGAGAGTTCACAGAAACCATCTGATTAATGATGGAACTACGACTATCCGACATTCTTAAGGTCGAAAAACTCCTAGGGATATCCAGAGATATCTGGGAATTTTGACTTGAAAGTGGTATGTCTATAGAATCTCTTTTCATGATTCTGATAGCTTTATCTTTGAATCTTTCTGATCTTGATAACAGAAACGAGTCGTTTCTATCTTCTGCACGTTGTTGACTTTCACGGATAATTCTACTAAGAGTATCATAGAAATCTTCTCCTCTTTCGAATAAGAGGAAGAAAATTTCTTTGAGACCTCGAGGAGAATTGATATCCATGGCGGCTGCTTTTTTCTTTACTTTCTTGGTCATTTTCTTGATTGGTGAAATGATTTCATCTATCTCGTCATTTTCATCATAACATAATTTGATAGTCATGGGAGGATCTTCTTCACCTTCTTCCCCTTCATGGTTGGGAGGATTGAATAGTCGTATCCGATCGGAATTGATTATACTTTCTATGGGGAGCTTAAATAATACTTCATTACTGGAATTAGAATTATTCAATTGAAATATCACCTTCGTCAAATTGTGACACCATTGTCTGGCAGAATAAACATTGCTGGTATGGAATTTATAAGACTTGTTCTTTCCTCTAAGTACAAACCATATTCCAGAAGTGCCTTCAGAAGTATCTTCGTTACCTTCCATACTTTCCCCATTCAACATATTGGAAAAATACGATTCGTCATCTGCAGAAAGTTCGGCACTGTAAGAATTAGCTATTCTTGGAGAAGAAGCACCATCACTCGAATTCCGCCTGGATAAAAACCTAGGTGTCATGGGCTCATCGGTAGAATTTCTTCTGGTTATTGGTCTAGGACTGGTAACCGTGTTTTCCTTCTCAATTATTTGAACATCAATACAAGACTTTAAATCAATGACAGTTATTGGAAAGTGTAACTCCGTAGATGAACTATATATACACATAGTCTGAGGTCTCAAAACAGCCCAATAACGATGAGTTATCATACTAGAAAAGACTGATTCTCCAAATTTTGCAGTTTTAAGACCCAAAGACCCAGATTGAACGACCTGATTCGAATCATCCACAGTGTATGCGTTATCAATACCAACACTGGAAGAGTATCTTTTAGGAAGAAATGCAAAAAACAAGAGACATTCACTGGTTAAGTATAAATGTCCTTGTAACAACACATCTTTGACTAACCAGATATTATAATTGGCTTGAAATTTATCATCATCACTTAACTTGAATACTCGCCTTAATTTGTCGGCAATTTGAAGGTTCAACTTTTCACGCTTCAAAGTATGTGATTGATGTTCAAGTTGGTTCTCTCCTGATTTCATCTTGACAAGCACACCATCAGGAATGAGATGGGGGTTCAAGTTTTCAATGACAGATTTCTGGAATGGTGTTCTTTGGCTGGAAATGGTATTGTTGGAAGAATCAAGACCCTTTGGGCCATAGCTGGTTCGAGTTCTTGAATCATAACTAGCTCGATTTCTGGACTCATTACTTGTTTGACTTTTCAAATCAACGCCTGTTCTATTATTTACTTCATTACTTTTCGGTATACAGTAGTTACTGATTCGATTGATTGCATCGTGGTTCGGGTTTTTTTCGTGACTTATTTGATCATTAATATCGTGATTTTCTTGAGTATTTATATCTCTTTCATTAGTAGATTGGATTGGGAAATGGTTTTGGTTGTTGATGATGTCGTGTTTTTCTAATAAGGGCGTTTCGTTTGGTACGTCTTTCAATATCTCGTCTAGACTTCGTACTTGCATTTCGGACGTTGTATGGAAGGTATTGACAGAAGCGTCATCGTCTATATCATTATCGCCAATATGAAGATCAAACATCCCCTGCATTTCTGTGCCATTGTCATCATTATAGTTGTCGTTTCTTTCTTCATCAGATTCACTGGACTCGTAGTCGGCATAAAATGGTACATGGATACCGGTCTTACCCCGGACTGGGTATTCTGGGGGATTGGTGATGGTCTCACGTATTTTCTGGTCGATTTGACGTTTCAATTTGGACAACGAACCTACTCCCGAATATAACGACGTGGAGGTGATAAGGTTCAAAAGATAGTTGGATGTTCTGGCATTGACAGGGCATGCTATATCGACATCATCGTCTGGGGGATTCTGGGGCGACGGATCACCCGGTCCCAGCAGGTTGAAATAGTCCTCCTTATCCTCATCCACAGAAGGGCTGGCCAAGAATGAAAACGCCAGGGTGAGTTTACTATAGATAGAAGGATCCTTGAATTTCTCAAGGGTATCTAGAGAAGTGCCCAGTTCACTTCTTTGCATTGTATGTGTGAGGTACTTCTGTAAGGGGTTCTTGACAGGACAGTATTGCAGTTAGGAGAGGGATATCACGTCAATTACTTTGTGTCAGTTCTTCGATGGTATTGTTATTATTTATGTTTGGTGATGGATAATAGTTGCTGCCCTTACATATACTAAGCGGAATTGTCACTCTGATGACTATTAGTGTGGAAATGCAAGACAGAAAATATTTCCATGCATGTGAATTTCCGCACCGTTCCTCGCATTACTTCGTAATTTTTGACACTATCTGAGGATGGAAAGTTCCTACCAGAAGAAGGTGAATATGCAGAATTAGTTATTGTGGAACTTGTGTAGATACTGTGAGGAAAACAATGCTAGTCACTGTTTAAAAATAGTTGAATAAAAAGTAGCAGCATGTGTCACCGGTCTGTTCTGTATCGGCGGGTCTGCATCGTTTGTTAATTGTGCTCTCTAATTCGCTCTCTATTACATTTCTATTGCATTCTTATTGCCTTTCTACGGTATCTCTATTGTGTGTTCTTTGTCTTTGTTCATCTGAAAGTAACTGTTCTTTTGTTAATTTTGTTCCCTTCACATGTGTCTTTCTAAATCTTTACCTCTTCGTATCTTTCTTTCTGTTCTATTTATACATTTGTTTTGTTGATATATACATATAACCTAATCTTATTCTAAATTATGATTCTTTAAAAGCTTATTGAATGCACTATTAGAATCGTCATAAAGTGGCTGGAATTCTCCATCTTCAATGATTTCCCCTTGGGTATTGATCACCACTATTCTATCACTATTCTTGATGGTTGATAATCTATGGGCTATGGATATCACCGTGATTCCTTCTTTTTCATGTAGAATTTTCAAATTCTTCATCACGATCTCTTCACTAATCGAATCTAACGCAGATGTGGCTTCATCCAATATTAATATTTTAGGTTTCCGTATTAATGTTCTAGCCAACGAAATCCGTTGCTTCTGTCCTCCACTTAATTGTGTACTGTTGGAAGGTCCAATCACGGTATTAACTCCATTTGGTAGCCCTCCGATAAATGCATGAGAATTACTTAATTTTAACGCCTCTTCTATTTCTTCATCACTGGCATCTTCCTTTCCGAATAAAATATTCTCTTTGATCGTCCCACTGAATAAAAATGGTTCTTGTTGAACATAACCTAATTTGGAACGATAATAATTCAAATTCAACTCTCTAATATCATGATTATTGATACTAACTTTGCCATCATTCGGATCATAAAATCTTAATAATAATTGTGAGATGGTCGACTTCCCACTTCCAGATGGCCCCACGAAACATAGATTCTCTCCCATTCTAATCTTAAGATTGAAATGATTAAAAATAGTTGAATCTGTTCTCGATGGATATTTGAAATTAATATTTTCAAATCGAATATCTCCATAGATATCGGGAACTTTCCTTCCCAAACTTGTAGTAATGGTAGGTTTCAGTTCTATTAATTCAAAAATTCTTTCTGCTGCACCAATCCCTTTCATTAGTTCGGTATAGAAGTTTCCTAATCCAAACACTGATGATCCTGTATAGACAGCATACATCATAAAACTAGATAAGTCTCCTATGGTCAACTCCCCATTACCGATTAATTGAGTACCTACCAATAAGAGTCCAACCATGGTGACGTTACCTAAAAGTCCGTTGGTCCCGAAATACATCCCACTCAACTTTCCTTCACGAATTGATGATGCAAAGATCTTTTTAATCTCTTGGTTATAATCATGAACCATTAATCTTTGACGAGAGAAACTTTGGATAGTCTTTAGACCACTCAATTTCTCTTCTGTAACCTTGGTCATTAGACCAAGATTGTCCTGGATTTGTCTCGATAATGCCTTGATTTTCCGCCCATACACAAGGGACATTACTATTAATGGAGGAAAGATCAAACTCATACAAAGGGTTAATTTCCACGATACAAAACACATCATGGATAAACCTACCATTCCACTGATTAATGCACGGGCCCCATCACTCACATTACCACTCAATGTTTTGGAAATGACCTGGGTGTCACTGGAAAGTCTCGATATCAAATCCCCAGTTTTCATACCATTTTTGCTAGGACCAATATCGAAAAAGTACGAATCTTGACAGAGGATCTTCAGGAACAAACGAGACCTCATTCTGGCAACCAATCGTTCACCCACGGATCTCAACAAGTAGATTCTTCCAAAATTGGCCACAGCTCCCACCGTGAACAAGCCGCACAATGCACTGTAGAATTGGACGGGTTCCAATCCGAGAATAGTGGACGACGTCACCTCTGGATTGGCCGTGTCTATAATCTTCCCTATGAACAAGGGAATTGTCATCGAAGTGCCCGAAGTCACCATAAGACATGCTAGGGAAAACATCAAGAGTTTAAACTCTGGCCTGGCCAATTTGAGAAGTCTTCCTATATCCTTAAAGATTGACGACAGTTTACCACTGCCGCTTGGTGAAGTTGTTTCCGTCACCTGATCCTTAATACTTTCATCCAATTTCTCCACTTTTTGGGTTTCGGATTTGTGTTCGGCTTTCATTCGGCCATGTACACCGAACAGTCTGAATTGATCTGCAACACCAGGCCCAAACATACGGGACCGTATAAGGAGCCGCAGCCCCAGATGGACCCTTAGAGAACCCCGTACGGCCAAGTTTCGCCACACTGGTCCGATTCGTATCATTATAGAAAAGGAGTATATTGATGAAAGATTTTACACGCCTTGCGTGCGATCTCTAGATACCTGAGAACAACAACAACTGGAATAGATCGAGAAAGAAGACTAATACAGAAATGGTCTCGTGATACAACAAAATCGATTTTCTAGTCTAGCTAAGATTATTGTTATCTAGTTAATCATTCTATGAAAAGTTTCTATAGTTAATTTTGAGTAGTTAGCACCCCATTTAGGGGCCCGCTTCGAACCCAACCGACCCACTCGTTAGCGTTATTACATCACCACAATACATCCCTTTCGGGCCAACTCTTCGAGCCCCTCAACCAGTGAAGGGTCCAAGCTGGTGCCGGCCACCTCCAATGTGATCCGTGAGTTCTCAAATAACTGATGGTCGATCAGCGTGAGCCGGCTATTCAGATTCAACCGCATCACCTTTAAGTTTGGCAATATCTGACATATCTGACACCGACACATCTTCTTGATTTCGTAGATCTTGTTGTTGTTCAACAGGAGAATCTCCAAGCTGCACGGGAGGTTGTGTAGAAAATTACCGGAAACATGCTTGATGTAGTTATTGTCCAACGTGAGCTCTTTAAGATTGGGAGGGAACTTGAAGAAACATCCGAACACATCGTTGGCCGACGTATAGTCACTGAAGAGAAGATTGTCCGATAAGTTGAGTTTCTTGACATTGACAAAATTCTCCAATAACTGGCCCCATTCGGAAACAAAAAAACTGCCGATATCCGTCGATTTGATCGTAAACTCTCGAAATTTGCTGGTGATAATATTGTTGTTGGTCAAGTTGATCAATATGGTGATGATGATCGCCGATAACGACGTAGGATTCTCTACCAACATTAAATTTCCGTCGGTATAAAACTTCAACCGTATAGCTCGCTGGAAATACTCCGAAACACCATCCTTTCTTTCGATAAGCCGATTGAACTGGTAGAGATTATCAATGAATGTAGTATAGTCATTGGCTTGTCTTGTGAAATTAAACTCCACACATGTAGGTCGGACACTTCGAAAAGCGGAGTTTTCTTTGTTTAGTATGTCGAAACGTTCTTCAAACGTATGCACCGTATCCAACGTATCACAGCAAACGGGATCATTGTGGCCTTCGTTGATGATCTTGAGATTATCATTGAAGAGCCTGAAATAAAGGAGATTGATGACATGTAGCACATTTGGGGGACTTTCTTCCAGAAGCGCTTTGATTAGCGTTAGCGTCTGTACCGGGGTCAAATATCGGAAGATTTTGACTAGCACTTCAGATGGCAAACCGGTTAATGAAAGCATGGGGTATAGTGGTTATCAGATTCGATGCTCAACCGGTTTATTACATTTGATTACCAAGAATGCGACAAAACAAGAACATACACACAAAATATACCAACTCCACATTAATTTAATATTCAATAAATATATGAATTCTTGGCTACTACTCTATATTAACACCAGCATGATACATTCAAGAATCTACCACTTTCCTATTCTTTCCTCCTTTGGTTCTATTTTTCCATCGTATTATAGTCGTAATAATAAGATCCATAGTTCGATTCAATTGAACCAAATTCATCGAGCTCCATCCCATCAATATCGCCCATTTCGACATCTCCTTCTTCCTTTATGTCCCAGTAGTCATATCGTATATCCTTGAATACTTCAGATGCCACTAATTTCTTCTTTTCTTGTCTTTGACGTATTTCTATCCCGTTTTCATCATGTACAATGGTCAACAATTCTACCATAGTTAGCTTATTTTTGAAGATCAAAAGCTGGAGTTTCTCGTAAGTCCGTACTGTCCGGTAGTTCGTGCCTTTCTTCTGATTATACCTACGTAGAAATCGGTTGAACATTCGTACTACCCACCATTGGAATTTGAAGGCAACCAATGCTCGAAAATCGTACCATTTTAAGACTTGCAATTTCGACATGATCACCGTACTGAAATGGTCCATCAACCTGTCTGCAATGTAGGTGTTCAAGAACGTCTGTGGACCGGGAGTTTTCTTGAATACAGAATATTTGACCTTGGAGTTGATCACATATGGCGTCAGTTCTGGGGTCTCGTCTATCAGTAGGTCATTGAATAGAATATCGAGTTTTATGCGCTTAGAGGGATTGGGATCATCTTCTATACGTGGATGTTTCATTCCTTGCTAGATTTCATAGTTTGACGAACAGCTTCTTCAAGGGTTTGGTTGGGCTTCTCCTTCTCCTTATTTCTGATATTCGATCTAGAGGGCAAATAAAATATGCGACCAGTGCGACAGAACGAAAAGTTAAAAGTATAACAAAAGATTTTACTATGGGCATAGTTTGATGCTAAGCACTTCACATAGGTGGTATATAGCAAATTATGCTGGTTTTAATACTTAAATTGGGTCCCTAATGTCGTGTTTTTTTGTATTTATACTTCTATATGGATATGGAAAGAAATGGGATCATGATAGTACTTTTTTCTCTTCACGATCTTGCACAATCTCTATTGCCACATCTGTACATCATTGCTCCTCATTAGCTCCTCATTAGCTCCTCATTAGCTCCTCATTAGCTCCTCATCAGCCTATTCTGTTTCTTTTCTTCTTCTCTCACGAAGTGCTGCTTTCATCTCCTTTCAAATCTT
Source organism: Suhomyces tibetensis (assembly GCA_030570835.1). NCBI lineage: Eukaryota > Fungi > Ascomycota > Pichiomycetes > Serinales > Debaryomycetaceae > Suhomyces > Suhomyces tibetensis. The sequence continues at coordinate 117,342 of JAJLWT010000033.1, forward strand.
CCTTGACTACTCCTCCTTGGTCTGTCTTTTTAACCATTTCACACAACTCATCATAACATTGTTTCATCTTGCGCAAATCCTTCATGGTCATTTGTTCAAAATCAACCTTATGAAATAATGTTAGTTCATCTGTTTCCTGTTCTTCATTTGTGGACAATAAAGGGCGATGTGGCAGATTTCCACTGATATTGTTGAACCATTTGTCCATGACCTGTAAACTGGTAGTACGACTTCTCATATCTGGACGTTTAGGGGTAGTTTCAATAGTTTCTCCATTCTCTAATGAATGTAAGGAGCACTCAGAATCGTTCTTTTGTATTGGATATGTAGTAGTATTAAGCTTGGTCATGAATTCGGTGACCCCTGTGGTGAATTTGGATGTGATTGAATTTCGTTTTCCTCCATTATTACCGGTAGTATCAATAGACGAGGACCGGGTACGACTGTGGTTTGGCGACAATCTATTGATTAAAGATGTAGATCTCTTATGACTTGTGGCTACTGATGGCGTAGATGCTATTATCGTATCATCATCGTTAATAATCTCCGTACCAGAAGATTCGTCTCCTGGGGCCCGGAACTGCAGAACCAGTACAGATCCGATTCTTCCCAAGATATTTTTCATCATAGTCAAACTGATGGTACTATCGGAGTTATCAGCATTAGGTGCATTGGTATAATCTGCATCATTTGACGATGAAAGAGTAGGGAAATTTTCCTTACTAAGGGAAATATTAGATGACTTTAAACTGTTCATGATTGAACTATTGGAACGAGATCTCGTCTCATTGATCTTGCTACTGAGCGTATTAAATAGCGATGACGATCTTGATCTTTGTTGTACTTTATCACTATCCTTATCAAGTTCTCCATCTGGAAATTGGAAATGGGTGGACAATTCTTCTTCTACCAATTTGGAGATTCCATTAAGTAAAAGTTGATGCTTAATTCCTTCGGTTGGTACAAGCAAATCAGGAACGGTTATTTCAGATAAATATGTGATAATGGCTTCGAAATTGGTTATGTAATAGTCTATCTCACCATTATTCAAATAAGTCTCTGAAAGATGCTGAATTACTTCTTTATCATTATCATAAAAATGGAACTCTTCAGGTACATCCACAGAATCACCAATATCTTGGGCTTCATTCAAATTAAGGAGGTCAAAAAGATTACTAACTCTATATTTATTGGCCACTGGTTTGAGGGATTTATTATGAGGATTGTAGCCGGAATTAAGATTGACATTGAACAATTCGACTTTATAAGGATCCAATAAGTTCATGAAGTTCTTAATGAAAAGGAAATTCAAGTATAAATCACTTTTATTATCGAGATGATATATTATGAGATATATCATGGTAGGCAATAATGTATCATTGTTCAAATCACTATTTTTTAACCCATTTCTGATAAGTAGTATGATCAAATTCTTATGCATTTGGACTATACTGTTTACTTTGGAATATGGAGTAATGTTTTTAGTCTTTAAATTATTCAAATTCTCTTCAAGATCTTTCAAATCTTGGGAAGATAAATTTTCCACAATTTTAATTAAAGGCTGGTTTTTTTCGTCATCTTCAATAAAATGACCAAAGGGGATTTTTAATTCCTTCAAAAGGTCTAATTTCTCTTCCAAAAACTCTTGATAAATGATATCCTTTTGATCGAATCTAAAAATTTTATCATATAAGGATGTTTCTTCGCCAGGATTTACGGAATTGAAAAGATTCAACTGGGCCACTTCGATAGTTTCAAATATGGTCAAAAATTTGTAAAAGTTGAATATCCGAAGTTGATATAATGCATTGTTATCAGTACGTTTCAATAACTTGATCGAGGAAGTACTATAATTGGCTATGGCCAATAGATAGTCGAATATTTCCGGATTCTCTCGAAAACACTTCGAGCTACCTATCAACTGTTTCTTGGTAGAGTTGGATTGGGTATATGATCCAACCACCAAACTATGCAAGTCCTTATAGAAATAATGAAATAGATTGGATAGCTCGGTAATGGTTAGCGGCGACTGGTAACGTGGCTCCCGCAAATATTTCACAAACAAGTGTTTTAATGTATCGGTTTTCGAATCCAATACCAATGATTCCTTGACTTCGTCTTTGAGTACCTGAAGTAGGTACATATTTGAGTTTGATATGCTTAGGATATTGTATTAAGGAGTTGGTAGTCGATATATATACATCCCATATATATGCGTGCGATATATGCAGGCGTTAAATCTAGATGTACAAAAAAAAAAGAACACTGTTCATTTCTCCATCACAAAAGAACCTTCCCTGTACGAACCCTTACCTATTTAAGTACCACAATATTTAAGGGATCATCTGCGTAGTCGTACCACTTGAGGGTCGACGCGTCCGACCCTTCCACTTGCAGTACAGCCTCTTTCTCTGCATACTATGCTAATGGCATATCTCTAGGACGGTCCGTGGCTGTGTGGGCTTTTGGTCTTTGGGGGGTGCTTCCTTTCGGGTGCCCACCCTGTATCTATAGCCACTTTTCGGCTAAGTATATGGAGCGGAAAGGTACATATTAATTATTTGTTTGAAATGCAGAGGCTATGCACACTATTAATAATTTGGTACAATACATTTAGCACCTGCGTGTCGTAGATTTGTGACCTCCAAAAAATGATTCCGCCCAGGATCGAACTGGGGACGTTCTGCGTGTTAAGCAGATGCCATAA
>JAJLWT010000034.1:0-115960 GCA_030570835.1 Suhomyces tibetensis
GCCTGGTTAGCTCAATCGGTAGAGCGTTTGACTCTTAAGTCAAGACATCAAAAGGTTGCGGGTTCGACCCCCGCATCGGGCTTCTTTTTTTGGATCATCCATTCTCTAATTTTTTCACCTCACCAAAGATTATAAGCAGCAACTAACAACAGGGTGACTTATTAAATGATTACTGCTTCTAGAATTTTTCTCTCTCTTATTCCTTGAGGTATTTTTATTGTCTATTTCCATACCGTTTTCAATTCTGGCTTCATGTCTGAGTTCCAAAATTGTGTAGCACCATTTCATCTGTAGCGCGAAAAAATTGATCGAAAATTTACAAGACATAAACTCCAATCAACACGTTAATCAACACATTAATCGATATGTCTAGCGAAAAAAGAGTAGACCTCGATGCATCTGAATTGCTTTCGTCCCTTTCTATAAACAAGTCAGAAGAGGCACCAAAGGAAGTGAAAGAGGAAGTGAAAGAAGACGTTAAAGAAGAAAAGAAGGAAGAAGTAAAGGAAGAAACAAAGGCCAATGATAAAACAGAAGATGTCAAGGAAGAAAAGACTGAAGAAGTAAAGAATCCTTTAGAATCTAACTTAATCAAATCTTCTTATGAAGTCAAAGTCAAATTGGCCGATTTACAAGCGGACCCGAACTCTCCCCTTTATTCGGTCAAGTCATTTGAAGAATTAGGATTATCCAATGAATTATTAAAAGGGTTGTATGCCATGAAATTCAATAAACCGTCCAAAATTCAAGAAAAAGCTTTACCATTATTGATTTCTAACCCTGCTAGAAATATGATTGGTCAATCTCAGTCCGGTACTGGTAAAACTGCAGCTTTTTCCCTTACCATGTTATCAAGAGTAGATGAAACCAAGCAAACCACCCAATGCTTATGTTTATCTCCAACTAGAGAATTGGCAAGACAAACCTTAGAAGTTATTGAAACCATGGGAAAATTCACTAAAATCACCACACAATTAGTTGTTCCAGAATCCATGGAAAGAGGAAAATCTACTAATGCTCATATATTGGTGGGTACTCCAGGTATAGCAATGGATTTGATTAGAAAAAAGCTTATTAATGTATCTCAAATCAAAGTTTTCGTATTGGACGAAGCTGACAATATGTTGGATGCTCAAGGATTGGCTGACCAATGTTTAAGAGTGAAGAGAACCTTACCAAAGACTACACAATTGGTGTTATTTTCAGCTACTTTCCCAGATAAAGTCCGTGAATACGCAGAGAAGTTTGTCCCAAATGCCAATTCCTTAGAATTGAAACAAGAAGAATTAAATGTTGAAGCCATCAAGCAGTTATATATGGATTGTGATTCAGAAAATCATAAATTCGAAGTTTTATGTGAACTTTATGGACTTTTAACCATTGGGTCTTCAATCATTTTTGTTGAAAGAAAGGCAACTGCTGATATTTTGTATCTGAAGATGAAAAAAGAAGGTCATCTTTGTTCTATTTTACATGGTGGATTGGAAGTTTCCGAAAGAGATAGATTAATAGATGATTTTAGAAGTGGGAAATCCAAGGTTTTAATCACTACTAATGTGTTAGCCAGAGGTATTGATATTGCAAGTGTGTCGATGGTGGTTAATTACGATTTACCTACTGATAAAGATGGTCGTGCAGACCCTTCCACATATTTGCATAGAATAGGAAGAACTGGTAGATTTGGTAGAGTTGGTGTTTCCATATCATTTGTACATGATAAGAAAACTTATGATATTTTAATGACAATCAAGAAATACTTTGGTGACGTTGAAATGACCAGAGTACCTACAAACGATTGGGATGAAGTTGAAAAAATCGTCAAGAAGGTTATTAAGAATTAGTTATTTAAATAAAATATATTTAGCTTAAAAAATGGGCAGTAATTGTTAATGAATCTTACTGTGTTAATTGTTCTCATTACTATGTAGACTATATACAAGATAGAACAAGATATAACATAATTAGTATTGAATTTTAAGTGTTATCGGTAGATCATTATCTGAATAGACAACCTCTCTTAGATTTGATCTTCTAATTTAATAAGCATTGATAAATTGCTTAGTTCTAGCAGGTAATCTCTTCGAAACGACATCCCAATCAATACATTCCCATACGTTTTCAAGATATTGGGATTTACCATAAACACCATAATCCAACAAGTAGTTTCTCATGGAACTGTCGATGGCCAATACCGGTAACAACTTCTTATCATTATATAAGGTGTTGAATTCTGCTTCTTCAGTTGTACCCAAAGTTAAACGGTCAATTTCTTGTTCTAACTGTTGAATTTCTTCGTCGACTTCATTTTCAATGGTTTGTCTTTCTTTTTGCTTACTCTTCAAAGATGCAAGTTTTGCTTCCTTTTGTTGCTTTAAACGGTTCATTTGTCCAGATCTAAGTGAATCATCAACTATTCCAGCGTTATAGGTATTGACAATAGCCAAGTTATTATATATAGGAGACTTGGTACTACCAGGTTCAGTTATGCTTGGAGAATGCTTCAACACATTTTGACTCAAATTACTTTCTGCCACTAACCAAACAACCCCATCTCCCTTGATACCCTTGGCAGAATTGAGCAATAAGGTTCTGAACTCTTCAATAGATCCAAATGAATCCGCAAGCCATGTACTCAACTTCTCATCAGCTGGAATGTTTCCGTATGTAGTGTTTGGACTCTTGACCAAATCATTGATTTCTCCCTTTCTTATAGATTTACTGTTTGGTAATTCCTTCAAACTTTCAAGGAAAAATTGTAAATTATACAATAATGACCCATATGAATAAACCCCATAAAGCTCTGGTTTTTGAATGGTTTCGCCAATTAATTCAATCAAATTGGTACTACTATTTTCTCCAACAGGACTCTTCGAAACAGCATTTACTTGTTCCAAAGATTGGTTCAAACCTTCAACGAGTTGTTCACCTCTTTTGAACCATAACTCATTCACAGTGTTACAAGTAAATAACCCTTTGAAATCTTGTTGTGTGGATTTGATGGTTTCCAAAGTACTTATTATTGGTAACTTGTATGTCAAACTTCTTTGAGATTGCATAAATGCAACCTTTCTACCCACTAATCGACTCGAGGCTCTGTACATTTCTTATGGATACTGATCTTGTAAATAGGTAACCTTGAAAATTTTTTGAAGTTTTCCAGAATCAAAAAACAATTTTTCACGTGACCAGTCAGGTGACCAACATATGACAGTACCATATATTCCATTTCAAATTCAACTTTAGCTTTGATACATAATTATAAGCACATATATTTAACTACGATTAAACACAGACATTGAAGAAAAAGATCAAGAGCCAGCTGAGATTTGTGACTGTATTAAGTAGATATTCGCCATCCCAAGCTGAGGATATCATGCCGATTGAAGAACACATTCCTTCCTCATTTCATCATGTCCTAAAGAGAACTGAAATGTTGTTATTTGTATATCCGTTTACTTCCTTACCTTCAAACTTTTGACTCTTCTTAATAACGAAGATCCGGTCCCACCACTCATGGAAGGTGGGGTAAGTTCATCTGTAGTTTCAAGATTATTGAGAGATCCCCTTCTTGAAGAATCAGGCGAGATTAAGGAACTTTCATTGGAATTTCTTCTGGTACTGGTTTCACTATTACTGTTTTTACGGAGTCTTTGTACCAACGATTTCTTTCTACCCAATCCTCCGTTAGATACACTTAAAAAGTCATCTTTAGCTGGTTCTGTAGGTTTTGGAGCTGGTGCACCATCAATAAAAGTAGAAGAGCCCAAACCTGCAGTTGTGGAACCGTGTACTGGTTCGGCTTTGATATTTGATGAGAAATTGATAATAGAAGCACTTGAATTGTTGCCCGGTGGGTTTTGTGTTAATGGGTCTGTCGGTTTTGTTTCGATCGTACGAGTGACTGGAGCTTCCTTTGGCTTAAACTTTAGAGAAGTTTTGCGTCCAATGATTTCGTTTTGGTCCTCATCGTAGTGTCCGAATGCAAGATTCATTTGTTGGTTCTTATCAGTTCCACCGAATCCCTTGATAGAACTATTTGGTCCATCTACCGGAAAAGCCATAACTGGTGCACTCTTGGCATTCTTATTTCTATGTGGAGTACATGCATCAAAAGGTCCATCATGATGGAACCCTCGTCCAAAGAATCCAGTGACGTCCAATTTATCAATGGTATCCAAGTTCTTGGGCTTGGCAGCCGCCTCAGTTTTTTTAGAAGGGGATTTGTTTCTAGAAGACTTATGCCCACTACTACGGTGTGTTCTTGAAGAACTGGAACTCTTCTCTTTAGAACTACGGTGATGTCTACCGGAATCAGATTGGGATCTGTGTTGTCTTCCTTCAGAATGTGACCTGTGTTGTCTTGTGGATGTGGATGGCGTTTTCTCTCTTGGATACTCCTTGCTTGCTGCTTTAGGTCCTGCTGCTTCTTCATACGATGGTGGTGCAAATGAATCTGGCTTAGGAGGACGCGCAGGGGGGGTGGACGACTTGGTGTATGTAGATGTAGTTCTTGGAATAGGTGGAGGATCACGATGATGAACGTATGAATCTGGTTCGTTCAATGCCGCAGCAAATGGATTATTGGAAGACATTCTTCTATAGGATTGTTAGTAAGATTAATCAAAAAAAGAACAAATGTGGGATTTCGATTTGAGATGTAACAGAGAAAGACGGTGTCAGCTGACGAGGTGTATCGGAATGACTATGAAGGTTGTTTGATAAGTCTTCTTTTAAAAAGTAACAACAGTTATATTCGGGGCAGTGACAATTTACGCGTAAGTATGTTGGGGTTTCACAACTTTGAACCTCACTTGCTTGCGAAAAGGGATTACCGGCCCAAATTCCTTTGTTGATTTTAAGACGTCAGTCCTTAAAGGCTTAGTCACCATTATAAAGTAGGGTATTTTTCTGGTGTCTATTGCGCAATCACGTGACCTTTATCATTCTGGCCACTTTTGCTCCTTTTACTTAGCCTTCGCAGTAACTGCGTATGCAAGAAGGTTCTAGATTGCAACAAAGGTGAAACACATGTGTTTCAAAGTGCATATCATCAAAGCTCCCTCAGAAACCAAGATACACCCCATTGGTCATCCAAGCTGGGATTACCATTTCGTTGGTGACCATGTCGTCTCTACCTCTCTTTCACACCTTACGTCACGTCTTACGTCACGTCTCTTTCACGTCTGACTAATCTGTTACGGTTGTCCATCTCTCCCAAAAAGGGGTATATCCAATCAAAAAAAAATACATACACGTTATTATAGTTGACACTGCTATCACTATCAGCTCTTACTGGTCTTGGAGGAAAAGCCGGTTGTGAGAATTCGTCACTGTTTTGATGACTATGATTTACCTTGTGCTTCCTGCTCATATCAACGGGCTGGAAAGGAACCGCTTCTTCCTCATCCGATGAGATACTGATCAATTGTTTATTCTTCTCAACCCATTCATCAAAATGATGACTCCCACTTCCTGAACCTACCGATAAATTGGACCGGTTGGAAAGCTTTGGTGCTTCATATTGGTTGCCTCCAGCCAACTGTTGGGCCTGCTGTTGCTGGAACTGCCTGAAAGGGTTATTGGAAGATAACCGTCTCAACGAGTCAGTGGAAGTGTATGAGTGATTCGGTTGTTGATACATTCCACAATTGTTTCGTAGTAGTTCGATAGGAGAAAGGTAGAAAAAATCTGAACTTTGGCGGTGGATCAAAACGAAATGGACCTCGCAGAAAATTATGGTGCGGTGTTGTTCAATCGCACTTACGTAAGGCGTCACAATTATGGCTGTGTTCTTCCTATTCCAGATGAAACAATGTAAATACCGGCACTTAAGATAACTGATTGAATCCTTGTATCCTAAAGGTACTCTAAATCTATTCTACTTCCATATAGCTCAGGTTTGAGAATAGGTCTCCACTGACCATTTGAGATGCCCCTACTCATACCTCTTCAGTTGTCGACAATACGCCCTATCCGCAGTACTTAGTTACCTAACGTTATTTTCCCCAACCATTCCGCGTCATCGATTTTAGCCGTATGTAGTTATGACGCGTACCTATCGAAATGCCCGCGGGTTATTCGTCTATTCTGGTTATGAAAAGTTCTCACTTGCTTAAATTTATCAGGTCTAGATCCCAGCAAACAATACTTTGCCCAGATTTCGGTTATGATATCCCAATACAGAACTCCTATTCGATAAAAAACTATTACCGTCTGCGCGCTCCATGCCGTCACATGTCCTACAGATTGATGTATTATCTACGCCCCATCAAGTTCTCCACGTAATCCTTTAACAGACTATTATCTCACGTTACGTAAATAAGTTATATCCTGATTACTTAAATGATCATCAACTCCATCTAACCTCGAACCAGAAATTTTGCAGTGTCCAAGCTATTAACCTTTGTTGGACATCGAACCGTGTCGTGTTTTTACGTTTTGATCGTGGCTGTTACCTTAATCGTAACCCTTTTCCCGTTCTCGGTTATTGGCCATCTCTAAAATGAACTCCAGGTCCAATCTGATGGTACCTCTTTTAACGAACTCTTCCTACCTCCATACACCTCATGATTAAGTTTATATGTTTCAACTTTGGCTTTAGCTGCAGCATATGGCGGATCTGTACCCTCGGCAATTCTAGGATTTCTTACTTGTTTCTGTTTAATCCTATTGATATATGGGTTCTCGATATACACAAATGGAAACATTTGTAGGATATTGGTCGATTCTGTCATATTAGAAGAGGTCACCATACTATCAGATCTCTTATTCAAATCCACCACCAAATTTTTGAACACATCTCCACAATTCTTGCACACTTTAAACAACTTAAAATATTCCGGATCTGTGATCATTGCAGTGGCATTAACACTATCCGCGTTCGAAGATAATGATGAAGTATTCTGTTCCAAATTCCTGAATATAGGAATGATAAACCTAGCATTTTTATCCATTAGTATTCCTTTACTCATAAAATTACCCTTATCGGTTGTGTAACATCTATTATTGGCGGTAAACTTTGTGGCATCATCGTTATCGTTCTGTATCAAACAGCTATCGCAATAAATAAGACCACAAAATCTGCAATGATGTCTTCTTCTAGCATGGTCAGACGAAAGGTTGTGACTTGCATTGTTTCCATCAGTCAAATCAGGCTCTTTTTTAGTTTTACCATCAATAAACAACATTAATAGGGACACAATAGAATTACCAAACGATTTGAAACACTGCATGCAATGGTTAGAAAAATGATTGGGCTTCCAGTGTTCATGAGTTGGTTCCACATTAAATAATGTCATATCTTTGAATTCTTCACTGTCTAAAGAACCAAGCTCAACTGGTTCATCGGGAGAGATGTCTCCATGAGATCCAACTATTTCTCCACTTTCATCGTATTCAATATTCTGAAACGTTCCATCAGAACATGCCAACGGGGACGAGATTGTGTATATCGAATTATTGAGGGCCGCTGAGGTTTGAAGCAAAGTATTCATTGAAATGTGAGGGCTCAAATGTTTAGAAAAATCCGTAGAGGATCCATCAGTATCATCATTGGTATTAGTACTACTATTATCATTATTATTATTAGTATCATTGGTAATATTAGAATTACTGTTTTCATTTTTGGATGGGAAAGCATCATTAGCCAAGCTAGCGTTTGATACCATCGGTCTTAATACTGCCGGAGTACTAAGAGGTTTTTTCAACTGGTACAAATGGGTGAATTGGTTGGAATCAAGTTGTTGAGGAGATGTTGATATGGGGTTTGCTTTGGTATCCGTGGGTGGAATAGCATTTGGGTTTGTGAATGATCTATTTTTCTTGGATTTGGAAAGTTGGTTTTTGATCCGATTATTCTTGCCTAAAGTATAAAACGGATGTTGAGTATTACTCTTTCTATCATCCTCAATATCTAAACCACTAATACCATTTTCGGTGATGAAATCGGTGATTTTCCGACTTAACTTTGCTTGCTCCAGATTTTTTTCATAAATGTAATTATTCATGATATATTCTTTCAATAATTTCAAGCTGTCATCGAACTCTTCATTTCCTTCAGGTTTTAAGTTTATGACATCCTTTGAATTGGGCCCTTTGCTATCAACAGGAATAGAGAACCGTCTTAAAGGTCGGGAAAGATCAAAGGCTGCAGGCAAGTACTTTTCGTCTTTTTTAGCTGGAGGAGATTGTTCTGACGGAGATTCATTTTTATGTTTATCCTTTTCGGAAAACACACTAATATTGGAAGAAGTTCTATCAATACCTATTTTCTCTTTTTGAGACGAGTAAGTATAGAAGCTCAGGTTATTCATTCTGGGGAACCTAATTTGTTCGTCATAATCAATATCGCACGATGTTGTAGTTTGATTCGAAGAAGTAGTGGTTGCAGTCGAGGCGGTGTTCTTCCTAGCACTTGAGATGGCCGGCATGATTTCGGATATATGTGAATGAAATATGGGAGATTCATCATCTGGTGAGGACTTCAAGGAGTTCCGAGGTTTATTAATGGAATATTCATCGACAGGGATCTTGGAGAACGAAAAGGGTGGTAGTACGTTTGTTGGTTGGACATTAGTCAGTTTAGTTGAAGGGGTCGCTGAAGCAGCTCTTTCTCCTTCAGTCAAGGTGGCGGACACACCGGGAAAGTCAGCAAAGTCAGCCATGTTTTATCGAAGGACGGGTTAACCAGGAACCGGGTTTCTGGAGGTATTTGTAATGAGTTTTGAAGCAACCTTATCTTCCGATCTTGTTATCTAATTGATGAAGGCGTGTGGGTGCAACATATTATCATGCACAAAACCCCTGATCAGTGCACTGATAAAATAACAGTCTTTGATTGGCCAGCATTTACGACGGGGCTTACAATATATGAAAATAGACCTCCTGTATATTGGGTTTTTCGAAGTAATAAATTACGACTATCGTCTATCGAGAGATGATTAAAAAGATGGAAATGTTAGTAGGCTAGGAAGCAAGTATGAAGCGAGAGAATGAAGAGGCAGAGGCCAAGAAGGCGGTGCTAGAACCTTTCTAATTGTGACGGTCAGAAAAGCATGAAGGAATTTATGTGTCCCGGGAAAGGCAAGGCCGAACACCGGCCAGTGGCAAAACAGTGATGATGTTATTTATTGGAATTGGATAGGAAAGAGAGATATCCATTACATGAGTATTGAAGTTTCAATACTCATCTTGATTGTAGCTATCATAGATGTTCATTAAATTATTAATTAATTAATTCTATCAGAATGACCTAGTGCTTCAACACAACATATAAGGCATGTAAAATACCTGGGAACCAAACAAAACAACATAATACAACATTAATCCAGAATGGAGCATGGAGTCCTTCTCTCATGAACACGGCTAAGGGTGGCAAGAAAATAGCCAAGATGACTGCAACAATCTTTTCGGAATCCATTGGTTATAGGTGATAGATGGTGGGTGGGGGGCTTTCTGATGGTAAACAAAAAGTGGTCAAGTGCGAGGATTTCCAATTCTATTTATGAGTGCCAGCTAAAGCTGCTTGGTACATGACACACTCCTTTTTTTCCGCTTGTCTCTATCTCTCTCCTTTTAGCACGTTAGTATCCACCCCTATTTGAAAAAAAAAACATGATTGGATAAATGTAGGGAATGTGCTGTACTTCGCCCAATTCAACAATCAATACAAGGTACGAAATTTTGGCCAAAAAGAACTCGTAGGTTACTCCGTTGGGTGTATCTAGCGTAGTGGACTCGTTATGTGGCCCTGATGATTAGACGTGCGAAAGAGGTGCCCCAAAACAACATCAGATGACATAAGTTTTACATGTAAGACAGTGGCAAGACAAAAAAAATAGACGAGGGAAATGCCAAAAAAAATCTCCTGGGGGTGAGTCGAACACCCGATCTCAAGATTACTTTTGAGGTATGATTACAATTACAGTCTCGCGCCTTAGCCAGCTTGGCCACCAAGAGTTATCGGATATTGTCATCAGAAATATATAGTGCTATATGATGTGGGAAGTGCACTCTGTCCGGCTTACCTTGAACCTTAAAACATGTTCTACTCCTTCTACAATGCACGAGTATATCCATGGATAACAAAACCACACCCCTTCAATTCGACCACGCCATTTTCTTTCTGTCCCTCCCATTTCTATCCTTTCTCTCCTCCTTCTCGGCCCTAATACTCTATAGCTTCTTTCGTACCTTCCGCCGCCCCACAAATCGATAGAGTTACCCGAACGTTTATTTCAAGTCAGGCCATTTTTATATCCGACGGAAGTTCGTTTCTACAAAGTGAGCGTGAATTTGACACTCTCATAGAGTCCGTACAACCCTTCATTCCCATCTCCCTTATGATGTGCCATTAAATCCTCCTCTAGCCTATCCCACCGCACTACTACTGTACACACTATTGAAGATGTCTTCGACTCATTGAAACATATATTTTAAAGCGATCTCTAGGGCCATTTTTCAGATTCGCCCTTTAACCGATTAACCGTGGTTGAAATTATAATTATAATGGCCCCGATGTGTGCTGCACAAAAAGTGGGGTAGGCGTTCCTGATTTAAATACCTCTTTGCTAGCTGCAATTTTAGTTGATCGACACATTTGGTACCATCTAATATCAAAAATGCTGAAATTCTTAAAAGCCTTCGACAACGGCAAGCACGTTCTTGATGCCGACGTAATTGTCGCATCCAGTAATTCTACCACTGCTGCCCCAAACCCACAAGCCTTGATTGATGAAGAGAGACAAAGCACCAATTTTGATCTCTCCAAAATGCACGAATTCCTTGAAGGTAACCCCAAGAAGGCCGCCGTCATTCTCAGATTGTACAAGTCTTTGGAAAGTGACGTCATCTTGCAATCTGACCCTCAACATTACGATAACGACTTACAGGCCGACAGAGCCTTGGTTGCACGTAGAATCGAACGTTTGACTCAATACATCGAAACTGAATCGGCCAAGCAGTTTTTCAGAAGATTGGGATTGGTCAATGTCTACGACCCTTCTACCGGAATCAGAATCGCCGTCAACTTGGGATTGTTTTTGAACGGTGTCAGAGGTAATGGTACTAGTGATCAATACGACTTTTGGGCCAAAAAAAGAGAAGCCGGGATCATGAAACAAATGTACGGATGTTTTGGTATGACCGAAATGGGCCATGGTTCTAACGTCGCTGGATGTGAAACCACCGCCACTTTTGATGAAGATAGAGACGAATTCATCATCGACACTCCACACGTTGGTGCCACCAAATGGTGGATTGGAGGGGCTGCTCACTCTGCCACCCATTCTATCATCTATGCCAGATTACGTGTCAATGGTAAGGATTATGGTGTCAAGACTTTTGTTGTCCCATTAAGAGACTCCAAACACAACTTAATGCCAGGTGTTAATATTGGTGATATTGGTGCTAAGATGGGAAGACAAGGGGTTGACAATGGTTGGATTCAATTCACCGACGTCAGAATTCCAAGATTCTTCATGTTACAAAGATGGTGCAAGGTTTCTAGAGAGGGTCAAGTTACCTTACCTCCATTGGAACAATTATCTTATATTTCCTTGCTTGAAGGTAGAGTCAATATGGCTGTTGATTCTTACAGAATCGGTGCTAGATTCTCCACTATTGCTTTGAGATACGCTGTAGGTAGAAGACAATTCAAGGATAAAGAATCTGATGAATTCGAAACTAAATTGATCGACTACACTTTACATCAAAGAAGATTATTACCATGTTTGGCCTTAACATATGCCATGGCTGTTGGTACCGACCGTTTAGAAGAGCAACACGAAAAGGTAATCACCGATTTGGATGCCGCTCTTTTGTCCAAGGATAAAGTCGCTATTTCTGAAGCTATTAAAGGTACCAAATCCTTATTTGTTGATTCTGGTTCCATGAAGTCCTCTTTGACTTGGTTAGGTGCTGATTTAATCAATGAAGCCAGACAAGCCTGTGGTGGTCATGGTTATTCTTCTTACAACGGGTTTGGTAAAGCCATCAATGACTGGGCTGTTCAATGTACTTGGGAAGGTGATAACAATGTTTTAGGTATGTCTGCTGGTAAAACTATTATCAAACACATTGATCAAATTTTGAATAAGAAGAAGCCAATTGATCCTAATTCAACCTTGGCTTTCCTTAACAATGCTCCAAAATACATCAACGAAAAGCACATTATCAAAACCGAAGATGATGTTAGGTCGTTCAGCAAGGTCAGAGTTGCTCTTGAAGCTTTGATTATCAAATATGCAGCTGATGCTTTAGAACATTCGAAAAAGACCAAGAGCTGGGATGAAGTCTCTGTTCAAAGAGTCCAATTATCCAGATTGAGAGCTCATCATTACTTAGTGGAAGCTTTTGAAAACAAGTTGAACACTGTTGATAAGTCTGATCCAATCTACAATCACTTACACAACCTTTTCAGCTTATACGTTGCTAGTAGCGTGTTGGGTGCTTTCAATTCTGACTTCCTTAGATTTGAAATCTTTAGTTCAACTATTTCCAGATTCACAGACCTCAAGTTTGTCACTGAACTTCTTGCCAAGATCAGACCTAATGTTATTAGTTTGACCGATGCATTCTTGCAACCAGACAACATGCTTAACTCCCTTATCGGTAAATATGATGGTAACATCTACGAAAACTACTTTGCCGGTGTAAAGAGATGCAACCCACCAATTCAATCCAAGGCCAAATATTCCAGTGATCTCGAAAACATGTTGAACAGACCATCTCTCCAAGACAGAGACAGACAAGAGAAGTCGAGCGAAACAGCCGCTGTCTTATCCAAGTAAGTATTTGTTAATTTATATATCGAAGTGACTAAATGATTTATTTAAGTAATTATTTGTAACTATTGTAGAGACTGAAAACTGAGTGCAATACAACAGTTGCAAATATAACAACTATTGCCATCCTCTTGATATATACGGTACTCCTATTTCACCAACCTTGCTGTTGTTTAGGTTTGCACCCATTCTTCAACCGCGGCTACTTTGATGGAAACTAGTTAGGGCCATCATCATGTGAACCCTTATAGAAGTGGAGTATCTACTGGTAGTTACTTGTTAAATCCTTCAAGTCAGACCATGTTTCAAAATTAGGCTCAAGTCAGGCCATATTTCAGGTATTCACAGGACAAAGGGAGGTTGTATGTAAATCTCTACGGCTAGCCCATGCAGAGTCTACTAAGGTATTCTTGATTGCAATGTCGTCGGACGGAACCACAGACCAATCCATTGTAATTACAATCTCCTTATCTAAATCCTTAACTAAGCGTACTATTGATGTTAATTCAATTTAATAATTAACCCTACCTTGACCTTTTCAAGTACTTGTTCTCGACTTCCTAGTTTCTTCACCTCTTCTACAATTATTCTTTACGTTATATCTTTTTGCATTTCACATATCAATAAATAGCACATAACATGATTAAATACTTAAGCATGCTTAATATATATAAACCCAACAATTTTCATTGTGATCAAGAATTAGAACATTTCATCAAGTACTAACGACTTCTTACTTAGATAAGATGTAAGCAGAATCACCAGTCTTTTCGAATCTATCTCTGTCATCGAGAGATGGTCTGTTCAACATATTTTCGAGGTCAGCTGAGTATGGAGCCTTAGTCTTGATTGCTGGATTGTTTTCCTTAACAGTCAGGAAGTAGTTTTCGTAGATGTTACCATCAAATCTACCAATGGCAGAGTTAATGATCATGTCACTTTGTTGGAAAGAATCGGTCAAACCAACAACGTGTGGTCTAACTTCAGCACACAACTTTGGAATATATTCAGATCCCAACTTACCAACTAAGGAAGATGGAATAACATTGTAGGTCAAGAAGACACCTGAGAACTTTTCCAAGACAATGGTGGCAGCGAACATCTTACCCATCAAGGTCAAGTATGGAACAGCTTCCTTGTCTTCGTGAGAATCGAGTCTTTCGATGTATTCATCCAATAAGTAGTGGTAACACTTCAACTTGGAAAGGTGAAGCATATCAGCACCAACATATTCATAGTTGAAATCTTGAGCTTTGACAGTCTCGGCAGCATCGTAACATAATCTCATGATACAAACTTCAAGAGCGTGCTTGAACTTCTTTAAATCAGCAATGTCTTCTAAGGAGTTCAAAATAGTCTTTTCACCGTTCTTTCCAGCGTACTTCTTGACATCACTGAGGAAAGCAGATGAACCCTTAACAACCTTGTCATTGTCAATAACGTTGACGACGTGCTTGATCAATGGCTTACTAATAGAGATGGCCAACACACTGTTGTCACCTTCCCAAGTACATTGGACAACCCAATCATTATATGCTTTACCGAAACCGTTGTAAGAAGAGTAACCATGACCACCACAAGCTTGTCTACATTGGTCAATGGCTTCAGCAGCCAACCAAGTAGTACTGGACTTCATACATCCTGAATCAATGAACAAGGATTTCATGGCTTCAATACCTTGCATCACACCGTCCATGTCATCGCTGTCAACAGCGTCATCCAAGAGGGCCAAAGTGCTTTCAATGGTCTTTTCGATCTTAAGAGCACCAGCAGATAAGACATAAGAGGAAGCAAGGTATGGGAATAATCTTCTTTGGTGTAATGGGTAGTCAATCAATTGGACTTCCTGAACATCTTCGTCAGATTCGGAGCCAGCTGGTTTAAATTGTCTTCTACCGATGGCATATCTCAAAGCAATGGTGGAGATTCTGGCACACATTCTGTAAGAATCCATACACATCATAACTCTACCACCGAGAAGAGCGGTATAAGATAATTGTTCTAATGGTGGCAAGTTGACTTCACCTTCTCTGGAGACTTGACACCACTTTTGCAACATGAAGAATCTTGGGATTCTAACGTTAGAGAATTGGATCCAACCGTTATCAATACCATCTCTACCCATCTTGGCACCGATATCACCAACAGTGACACCTGGGTTTAAGTCATGATTAGAGTCTCTTAATGGGACAACAAAAGTCTTGACACCATAATCTTCACCCTTGACGATTAATCTGGCATAAACAGCACAGTGAGTAGCAGAATGGGCAGCACCACCGATCCACCATTTGGTGGCACCGACATGTGGGGTGTTAATGATGAATTCATCGTTTTCGATGTCGAAAGTGGCGGTGGTTTCCAAACCCATGACGTTAGAACCATGGGCCATTTCAGTCATACCGAAACATCCGAAAATACCCTTTATGTAGGCGGTTTCCTTATTTAAGGCCCAGTAAGTCAATTGTTCACCAGTACCGTTACCTCTGACACAAGAGATAAACAAACCCAAGTTAACACCAATTCTGGTGGATAATTGGGGGTCGAAAACACCGATCAAAGATAATCTTCTGTTGAATTGTTCAAAAGATTCAACTTCAATGTATCTAGCAATACGGTTAATTCTGGCGGCAGTCAACTCTCTTTGTTGTTCTTTGGTTAAGTCGTAGTAAGAAGAGTTAGCAGCCAAAACAGGATCTCTTTCCATTTGTTGGATCAAGACTCTGTTCAACTCAGATCTTTCCTTAGAACCTTCCAAGAAATAGTTCAACTTCAAAGTATCAATCTTATTGTTGGCTCTTTCCTTTTGGAGCAAGGATTGAGGGTCTGGAGGGGCACTGGAACTTACAGTATTCTTAACGATAGCCATATTGAAGTATGAAATGTGGTTAGTATAATGATGAGGAAAGAAAAAAATAGTCTCGGCGGCAATCCAACTTCTTATATAGTTTGATTACTCCACATTTGGACACACGCGAATCGCATTCACCGTACGCTAATTTTTTTTATCATAGACAACAAACTTTACATGTGCCAATTTAAATCTCCACTATTGCCTACCGTTTATTTCAGCGCCGATATGGACACCAATGAAACGCCAAAAGCTTGTACAACATCGACAGAGGGCCCATAGTGGGTGTCTGACCGTCTCCCCAGCACAAGCTTTCCTATAGTGCCGCTGTGCCCTTACCAAGGTCGGATATAGGCATCTAGCACATTTACCGAGGATGTTTTTGCGGCGCATGATTTTTCCTCCGAGGTACCGATATATCGTCATCGATAACACAAAACTGGTTAGAGATGTCAGTCGATAGAGGACCTCCACCGTCATCTCTCGGTAAGTTGTTTCGGAGGTCGATGGTTACAATTTCAGACTAATCCAGCAAGTGCCGCAAACAACACGCCATATTGGGGAACATACATGGTATTCCCGGTACTCCAAGTTCGGTCTCTAACTACTACACCTCGAAGTGATCTATCTACTGTTACATAAGAGTCCGAAAGAAACTTGGGTGTTCCCTGTGTGCTAGCCTTCCCGTTCATTTGCCACTTCCTTCCCAGTCTCCAATGCAACATACTCGGCCAGCCCACTGCCCAGGTTCTGCACCTTCGGCCTCTCACTGTTGTTATGTTTGATTTTAACTTCGGAGACATTTTGCCATTTCTATTATCTATTCTCTAAAGCCATTTCGTAGTCCGTGGCAAAAAGTGCATTATGTGGGGTATCGGCCGGGATGAAAAATCACATACGGTAGGAGGGGTGGGGCAGCCCTCATCGACATCTGATTTCTTCAAAGTCACGTTCACATTTCTCCAAAAAACCATTTTTTTACTCGAAAACAATCCTGCATACACACTGGTGCATTTTTTGCTGATGAAAAAAGCACAGGTTGGAAAAAGGATGTTTTGCACCTTCAATTTTACATGTTTTGCTTACAGGTTCTACTACAGTGTCCTCTTGTTTAGCTTTTATTGCTGTCATATATACAAGTAGTCGGAGCTACGTGCGCGTGCCCAAAAGTGGTTTGTTCAATCTCACAATTGAGGAACCAACATCTCCATCAATGGAGATTGAATGAAGGCAACACCAAGAGCGAAAAAGGTGGCGTTAAGTCCAACAGTGAAGATAGGACTCTTCTTGATTTGCTCGTAAGTTGATACAGGCTTGGCTTGAGGAGCGGCTTGGAATCTGGCAGACATGGTTGATAGTAGATAAGTAGGAGGAAGAAATAGAATCAGTTTTAGAAGTTGTTCAAATTGAGTGCTGACGAAAAAACTTTCCGGTCACGTGATCGGATGCAAAAACGAAGACGTGAATGTAGCACTACGTATAATACAGGGTAGAGGAATTAAGAC
Organism: Suhomyces tibetensis; assembly: GCA_030570835.1. Taxonomy (NCBI): domain Eukaryota; kingdom Fungi; phylum Ascomycota; class Pichiomycetes; order Serinales; family Debaryomycetaceae; genus Suhomyces; species Suhomyces tibetensis. The sequence continues at coordinate 17,136 of JAJLWT010000034.1, forward strand.
AGAGTCTTGCAAGGATAGGTGGGTTAGTGTTGTAATAGTATTGCTACTAGGACCAGGAATATGATGAGAAAACGTAGGGATTGGTATTCATATGGGATATGCCACTATTATGAACGAAGTGGGTAGTAAAAGAGCCCCACTATAACATCCTTTACTAGAATAGATATATTTACGCATACGTAACTGTGGATAATCCGCTTCAACATATTAGATAGTTCCGTACTTTCACTTTCGATTTCATGTTCCTACCCCCCCGTCGTTTTTCATCTATTATCCATCCGTTTACCATGATTGTGCCTGCCAGGTAGTCGTCGCGCAGTTTCGCCATCCTTTTGTGTCTGATCAAAAAAGTAGAAAGCATCGTATCGTATATTCATTCAGCACTACTGCCATGGCTACTGTTGACTTTGTCTTAGAGGGCGTTAATGCCGAAACAACTTATTCTATTGCAGGAAAGCAAATAAAGTTTGATTCTGAAGATGTCATCCAACCTTATATCGAAGAATTAAACAAGTTCCAGAACTTGAAGAAGATCGACTTCTCTGGTAACACTATTGGAATCGAAGCATCCAAGGCTTTAAGTGAAGCTCTTTTGAAACATGCTGATTCCATTGTTGAGATTAACTTCTCCGATTTATACACTGGAAGATTGAACACCGAGATTCCTCAATCTTTGGGATATTTACTCCCAAGCCTCTTACAATTGAAACACTTGAAGTTAGTCAATTTGAGTGATAATGCCTTTGGCTTACAAACTATTGATCCTATTGAAGATTATTTGGCAAAGGCCGTCACTATTGAACATTTGATTTTATCCAATAATGGTATGGGTCCATTTGCAGGTGCTAGAATCGGTGGGTCATTATTCAAATTGGCTTTAGCTAAAAAAGCTGCTAATGTGCCATCCTTGAAAACCTTCATTTGTGGCAGAAATAGATTGGAAAATGGTTCTATAAACTATTTGACTGTTGGATTAAGAAACCACAAGAATTTGGAAACTGTCAAATTATATCAAAACGGTATTAGACCAGCTGGTATTTCCAAATTGATCGAACAAGGGTTATCGTCTAGTAAGAACTTGAAAACCGTTGACTTACAAGATAACACTGTTACCACTGTTGCAGCTATTAAGTTAGCTTCATCCTTAAAAAACTGGGAAGATTTGATTGAATTGAATCTTAACGATGCCTTTTTAAAGAACAAGGGGTCTCTCAGTGTTGTTGAAGCTTTGAATAATGGTCCTGTTAAAAAGAACCTTGTTACTTTGAAGTTACAATACAATGAATTGGAAGTTGATAGTATGAAAGTACTTGTTGAAGCCATCAAGAACAAATTACCAAACTTAAAGAGTTTAGAATTGAACGGTAACAGATTCGAAGAAGATTCCGAATACATTGATCAAATCAATGAAATTTTCGAAGAAAGAGGATTTGGGGAATTAGATGAATTAGACGAATTAGAAGAACTTGACAGTGACGAAGAAGACGAAGAAGACGATGATGACGAAGAAGACGTTTTGGAATCCGACCTCGACTTGAAAGACTTAGAAACGGAATTAGAAGCGAAGGCCAAGATAACTTCCAGCGGTGATGTTGATGATATTACTGAAGGATTATCCAAAGCTCACATTAATTAGATAGTACATATAGTATAGTAAGTAATCCAATGCAAAATGAAAAGTCATACACACCAGTGTCAATTATAGGCATTTTCTCAAATTGAATGAATAAACGTATAGTAGATACAAAGGCTAACTCGATTTAACGCTGAAAGCAAAATAATTAGGAGATACCATATTGAAAGAAACTAGAGATATAAATTGAAGTCTCAGATACATAAAAATTTCATGAGAAGTCTCGTAAATTTAGTCCATAGTAATATCCAACTTTAGCTGCCAACGCGCTAATCATTACCAACCATTATGTCTAGTCTTTTTAAACTCTCTATTAAAGGGATAAGAGCGTTCGAACCAGAGCAAGAAGAGACCATCCAATTCGGGTCACCATTGACTTTAATATGTGGACAAAACGGATGTGGGAAAACCACTGTGATTGAATGTTTAAAGTATGCAACCACTGGTGATTTACCACCAAATTCCAAAGGAGGAGCTTTTGTAAATGATCCAAGTTTAACTGGGAGAACTAACGTGACGGGACAAATCAAATTGGCATTTCGGAATGCCAATGGAAAATCAATGATCACAACTAGAACGATTCAATTGAGTAGAAAGAAAGGTAAAGCTGGTGTGATGACCAATACTTTCAAGACCTTAGAAGGTCAATTGGTCATTATCGATAATGGTAATAAGATTAGTATATCCTCTAAGAATGCTGAATTAGATACCCAAACTCCCACCTATTTAGGAGCATCCAGAGCCGTCTTGGACTATGTAATATTTTGCCATCAAGATGATAGTTTATGGCCATTAAGTGAAGCTTCGGTACTTAAGAAACGATTTGATGACATTTTTGAAGCCTCCAAATTCACTAAAGTTTTAGATAATTTGAAAATCATCAAAAAAGACATGACCACTGATATCAAATTGATTGAACAAAGTGTTCATCATTTGAAAATCGATAAAGATAGAGCAAGAAAAATTCTTGACAGAGTTGATTCCATGAACTCTTCTTCAGATAAATATAATGAAGAAATCATCAATATTAATATGCAAATAGACAAAAAGGAGAAAGAAGCAGATGAACTCTTTTCTATGAATCAAGACTTTCAATCTATATTAAGTGAACATGAAAGACTTACCCATGAAAAGAGATTAAGAAGCGATCAGATTGCACGGTTACAGAACTCCATAGATATTCTAAATTTGACCGACGAAGAGCTTGTCCATCAACACCAAAACTTTAGTAATATTACTTCTGAGAAGAAGCTACTTATTGGCACCATCCAGAATGAAATATCAGAATTAAGCGTGAAGAAAAGCGAGTTGACTGATGATTTTAACCAAATGATTCGAATGGATGGATCATTAAGAGCAGTAGAATCAGAATATAATGATCGTAAGACAAAATTGTCTACGTTAATAAAGGAAAATTCAAATACGCTTGCATATGAAGCCAAAGAAGACCAATATGAGAATTTCAAACAATTCGATCGTCATATTAAATTATCAAACAAAAAACTCGAAGCTGAATTTCGACAATTGAAGAATACAAAGCAAAATGAAGATAAACTAAGACAAAATGAATTACAAGATATTTTAGACTCGATTACTAGACAAGAACAGCATAGAATGTATTGTGACAAGGAAATATCTGCTGCAAGAGCAAAACTCAATACGACTAAAGCTAAAATACAGATGGCAAACAATAATGAAAATGAACTAGAGTCGAAGCAAGCTGATCTCAAAACTGCAACTTCGAAATTCGAAGAGAAAAGAAAATTTGATGAAGTTAGAGCTTTGGAGCTTGAAATTGAAAAGGATAATTCGAATTTGGTTAAAATGGAATATGAAATTGATGAATTATCCAAGAAGATTTCAACAAGTAACAAACAAAGTGACTTGAGAAGTAGGCTCAATTTCCAACAAAATTCATTAGAATTATCAAGATCATCATTTAACAAGCTACTTGACAGCACTAAAGATAAATTTGAAACCATGGTTGGTACTAAACTAGACCTTAAAACCTGTGAGAGTGATCTTAACAACAAAATATTCTCATTATCAAATGAATTGGAATCTTCGAGAAAAGAATTAATTACCGTTACAGCAGAGTCCGAGTCTTCAAAATCATTAATAAAGTCAACTCAGACAGAAATGGAAAACTCAAAGAGTCTGTTATTAACAATGAAAACCAAAATATTGTCAGCAATAGAGGAAGATGAAATTGATTCCTATGAACTTGTATTAGAGGAATTAGAAGAAAGTTATCGTAACGTAATGGAAGACGTGAATGCTTCAGAAGTCACCAGACAGTTTAATGATACTGCAATTAAGTATGCAAATGAGCAAGCTAAATGTCTTCTCTGCAGAAGGGAGTTTGATAGTCCCGGGGTATCAAAATTCGTCGAGGAATTACAGAAAAGTGTGAAGAAAGAAAAGATAGAAGAAATCAGACAACAAGCAAAACAAATAAGAGAGGAATTGAATTCTGTAAAGGCGATGAATTCGACTGTTCTCTCTTACAGAGAAAACCTAAATGTACAGAAAGCACTTATTTCAAAAAATTTACAACTTGAAAAATCATACGAGAGTCTTAATGTTATCAGTACTAAGTCAAATGAAGATTTACAAAGTAAAAGGTTGGTTATTGAAGATGTAAATACATTGAGGAAACCAATAAACGAAATACTTCGATTAGACGTCGAAGCAACCACGATTGAAACTCAAGTAGGAGAACTTGAGGACGAACTTAATGATTTTGGAACTCTGTCATATTCGATTTCAGAACTTCAAGCTTTGCAGCAACTGAAAAACAATGAAATTAAATTGTTGAGGAATTCAATTAATGATAACATAGAATCAAGGCATGTAGTTCAAAGAGAATTGTCAAGACTCGAAAATCGTATTAAAGATATGAAGTTGGTCATTAGTGGGTTAGAACACTCGTTAAGTGAAGTGACTAGTTTGAAGGCCACTGTCACCGAGACTGAAACATTATTAAGCGAGTCAACTTCAAAGCTTGAAAAGATTCAAACAGCCTTAAAAAAGTTATATGAGGTTAAACTGGATAAATTAAAAGAATTATCAGACATACGTGCCAACGATCTTAAATTACTCGATGATAAGGAAGATTTAGTTAAACGTACTTCTAAACTTGAAGAAATAGTCACTCTTCATTATTTATTCATTGATAATTTTATGAACAATGATCAGATCAGGCTAAAAGAAAATTCAGAGCAGATTGATTCAACCAAAGAAAAGATCGAAGTCTTAACATCCCATATAAATTCCAAACTGGTTGAAGAGCGGCAAATTGAAAAATCAATCAGCGAAGCGGCAAGAGAAGAGCATAATATTCTTTCGAACTTAGACTACAGAAGTCTTTTGAAGGAGGTAGAACAGAACGATTCAAGAATTTATGAGCTTGACATCGATACTGCTCAGAAAAAGAGGGACGAGTATCATGAAATGTCTAGAAAGTTAAGAAACGAAATTTCTGATTTGAGGTCGGAACACGATGGAAGAACAGGTGAACTTAAACAGATCAGTGATCAGATTAAGAAGTTACAAGAGGAGCTCGAGTCTGAGTATAAAAATGTTAATGAGAATTACCATGAAGAGTGGATCAAATTGCAAACTAATTTGTTAGTATCTAATGATATCCAAACTTATTCTAAAGCATTGGATAACGCTATCATGAAATTCCATAGCATGAAAATGGAAGACATTAATAGAATTCTCAGAGAGTTATGGTCTCAAACCTATAAAGGTTCAGATATCGAGACTATCGCCATCAAAAGTGACGTCAATGTTCAAGCCAAAGGAAATAGATCTTATAACTATAGGGTTGTGATGTACAAAAGTGGAAACGAATTAGATATGAGAGGAAGATGTTCGGCAGGACAAAAAGTATTGACTAGTATTTTAATTAGACTTGCATTAGCAGAATGTTTTGGAACCAACTGTGGTATGATTGCATTGGATGAGCCAACCACTAATTTGGACCAGGAGAATGCTGAGTCATTGGCAGAAGCATTAAACAACATTATTGAATTCAGAAAGGCGCAACTGAATTTCCAATTGATTGTAATAACCCATGACGAGAACTTTCTACTTCATATTAATGGTGACAGATTTACTGACCATTTTTACAGAATTCAAAGAGATGAACAACAAAGTTCCAGAATTTATAGCTTACCTATCAGCAAAATTCAAGAAAATTAATAATTGGCATTCAAATAGCTAGGAATAGAACGATATATTAATAGACGAAAACCATTTATACATGTCCTAAAATTGTAAAATCATTCTTTCTGTTCTGCCATCAAGTTCAATAATTTATCCTTGTCAATCCAAGACTTTTCCAAGTACTTTTCGAGTTTTATTCTCTTCACTGGCACCCTTGATAACGATCTAGTCTTGACATTAATCTTGACTACTATTTGATGTTCACAGGAAAGAATTTCGAGTAGACTTGGTGTATAAGGATTGATTGGTGCAACTTCCTCTCCATTAATACACTTTTCGTATAACAAGGTAACGTCGTACAATTTGGTAAACTTACAATCCGTTCTGGTATTTAATGTAGAAATTAGATTGAAGAATGCAGAATATCTTGGATAGAGTACATTGGTCAACTTTGGTAGAAAGTATTTATCACACTGTTGGGTTTGTATTTCACGATTATCTTTAGTCCATATGTTGACTTCCGGGAATAGAACTACCCATTCTGGGTATTTACTCAGCATGATTTTCAGTAGGATGATGGTGCTTACAGATTGATCTAATTCCCAATTTTCGTCACACTTCGCCATATTAATGATAGTCTTCAAGGATGGTACCCTCCACATCGTGAACCATGAAAAGAAACTCAACAGAGGTAAAGTAATATTGTTATGTTTGATAGGAAGGGAGGGTGAATACTTTGCCAATAGAGCAATAATGATATGGTCTGCTAGCGATACATGATTAGATATTACAATAGCCGATTCATGATCAATCTCATCACCCGATATCTTGAACGAGACATTGTTCAAGCGCTAGACAGTTAGTCAACATGTTTCACACTAACAAAAATTAACCACTTACTAAACAATATATTGCTGTGTCCCAAAAGAAAGAAGCACCCAAGCGTTCGATATTCGTACTACCATTGGGAATCAGAATGGATAATATTTGACATATAACTGATAGAGTATGGCAGAGTACTATGATAATGAAAAGGAAGTACAAAGTTGCCAAGGCACGAAGTTTATGAAGTGACTTTAACGATGGACGTTCCAACAGGAAACCTACATGATCTATCAAATCCATTCGGAGTATCGTCAATATATGGAACAAAATGAATATTCATTTAGTTGCAAAATTAGTGAGTGCACAAAGACAAATCTGCAACCGGCGACCTCATCAAATGCGGCTTGGTTTTTTTTTAAATGGAGATGAGCTCATCAGCAGGTGAAATAATTCATTAGTAAACGATAATTACCAAATTATTTGAACTTCAATATGTCGTCACGTTTAATTGTAAAAGGGCTTCCCAAATACTTTACCGAGGACAAATTGAGAGAATATTTCTCTAAACAAGGGGATGTCACCGATGTGAAGTTAATGAAGAAGAGAAATGGGGAATCTAGAAGGTTTGCATTCATTGGATATAGATCTTTTGATGATGCCACCAAAGCAGCTAGATTTTTCAACAAATCCTTTGTGGATACCGCCAGAATAGATGTGGAAGTAGCAAAGACTTTTTCAGATCCAACCGTTCCAATATCATTCAAAGAGAAGAGAAGACAAGATGAAGATAGATTAAGACAGCAAGAATCCAGAATAATGGAACAGGAAGAACAAAGAAATATGAAGAGACAAAAGAAAGACAGATCCAATATAGATGAAGAAATCGCCAACAATCCTAAGTTGAAGGAATTTATGGAAGTTATGAAACCATCTCATCAAGTCAAATCTTGGGCCAATGATTCCACTGCTGATGGATCCGGTGCCCCATCTGCCCAAGCATTAGAAGATGCATTAGCAGGAAACAACAAGGACGGAGAATCGTTAGAAAAGTATGAAGTACAGCAAGTAGAAGAAAATGCCAGTGATGATGAATATGAAGATTTCAAGAAGAACAACCAAGAGGATGAAGAAGAAGAAGAAGAAGAAATGATCAGCCTTAGCAATGTTACTGAACCTAAAGAACAAGAGAATTCAGAAGAAAAATTAGCTGCTGATGAAAACGTAAGTGATCTTGATTGGCTTAAATCCAGAAGAATCCGTATTTCAGAAAAGGATCAAGCAGAAACACCAGAAGTACAACAACAAACACAACCGGAAATACAAGGATCAGAAGAACAACCAAAACCAACTAAGAAGGTACCAGCATATGCTCCTGCCCCTGTCAAAGTATCCGAGGAAGAACAAATTGTCAGTAAGATCACCGAAACAGGAAGATTGTTCATCAGAAATATTTTATATGATTCTACTGAACAAGATTTCAGAGAACTTTTTGAAAAATATGGACCTCTTGAAGAAGTCCATATTGCCATAGATACTCGTACAGGCAAATCTAAGGGGTTTGTTTATGTGCAATTCGTGAAATGTGAAGATGCCATAAGAGCATTTCGTAGTTTGGATAAGCAAATTTTCCAAGGACGTTTATTGCATATTTTAGCTGGGGAAAAGAAGAAAGATCATAGATTGGATGAATATGATTTAAAAAACTTGCCATTGAAAAAGCAAAGGGAACTTAAGAAGAAAGCACAAGCTACCAAGACTCAATTCAGTTGGAATTCATTATATATGAACAGTGACGCCGTGTTGGAATCTGTTGCAGCCAAAATGGGAGTTTCAAAATCTCAATTGATCGATGTTGAAAGTTCAAACTCAGCGGTTAAACAAGCCTTGGCCGAAGCTCATGTGATAGGAGATGTTAGAAAGTATTTTGAAGAAAGAGGTGTTGATTTGACTACATTTGATAAGAAAGAGCGTGATGATAAGGTTATTTTGGTGAAAAATTTTCCATTCGGAACTTCCATTGATGAAATTGGTGAATTATTCACTCAATACGGTCAACTTAAAAGAATGTTGATGCCACCAGCTGGAACTATTGCTATAGTGGAATTCAGAGATGCGCCAAGTGCAAGATCTGCATTTGCCAAGTTAGCATATAAGAGATTTAAGAAGGGGATTATCTATTTAGAAAAGGGGCCAAAGGATTTATTCACTAGAGAACCAACTGTTGGAGAAGTGCTAGCTGCTGCTGACAAAGAAGAAGAAGAAGAAGCCAATGCTGTTGCAGCCAAGGTTACCGCCAATGATATCATGGGTGGAGAATCTACCAAGGAAGATGAAGATGTTGAAGTTGTTGATGGACCTACAGTTTCCGTATTTGTTAAGAATTTGAATTTCTCCACTACATCCCAAAAGTTGAACGAATTATTCAAACCATTAACTGGATTTGCCACAGCTACCGTGAAAACGAAGCCAGATCCAAAGAATGCTAATTCAGTATTAAGTATGGGTTTTGGATTCGTTGAGTTCAAGACAAGAGATCAAGCAAATGTTGCCATTTCTTCGTTGGATGGTCATGTTTTGGATGGTCACAAATTACAATTGAAATTATCCCATAGACAAGGTTCCGGTAATAACACCAACGCCAACATTCATAAATCAAACAAATCTAATAAGATCATCATCAAGAATTTACCATTCGAAGTCACCAGAAAAGACATTTTGGAGCTTTTTGGTACTTTTGGTCAATTGAAATCCGTGAGAGTGCCCAAGAAATTCGACAGATCGGCCAGAGGGTTTGCTTTCGTTGAGTTTAACTTGTTGAAGGAAGCTGAAAACGCCATGGATCAATTGGAAGGTGTTCATTTGTTAGGAAGAAGATTAGTCATGCAATACGCCGAACATGACTCTGAAGATGCAGAAGAGGAAATCGAAAGAATGACATCAAAGGTACAAAGACAAGTTGCTACCCAGAAGTTAGCCGCCGCCAGATCATCTGGTAAAGGGAAGATTGAATTGGATGATGAACACGATGAATTTGATGGTTTGTAATAAGTGCACGATTTTGATGAGCATCTTTTTGCCATCATTTTCTCACTTGACTAAATTTATACATTACATAATAAAACTTAATATATATATACACATATATAATACTTCTTATAGAGGATGTTTCGTCTCCCTTTGATAAGGCCACCATTTGGGTCTCATAACCAATTATTCAACAATCATAATCTTGTAAAGATTTCAAAGATAAAACCGTCGGCCAATCTTCCAGTTCTACAATCAAGTTTTGGTCCAAACTTGTTGAACAGTTTCAAATCACTTAGTAAAAACTCCGTCTCCTGCAACTTTCAACAAAGTAGGGCATTGAAAAGGTCTGCAACATGGGTTAGATATAATAAGCATTATCAACGTACTGGCTGGGATAAACTAAAGAAGCCTGCGTTATTCACATTTTTGTTCTGTGCTGGAACTACATTGTTAACTCCATATTTGTTTGAGTATACCCCTTTGAAACAATTGAAGAGATATCCTTATCAGTTTGTGTATGGTTTAATTGCTATAAACGGTGCGGTCTTCTTACTGTGGAGAGTACCTCAATTATCTAGATATGTTTCCAGATATGCTCTTCTTGTTAAAGACAATATCCAGTCTAACTTTTCATTGTTGGGATCTGCATTCTCACATCAAAACTTGGGACATTTCCTAGTTAATATGTTTGTGCTTCATTCATTTGGTACTTCCCTCTGTGCAATGGTGGGTGTTTCCAATTTTGCAGTAATGTATCTTAACGCTGCGGTTGTATCGTCATTTGTATCTCTTGTCGTACCCACGTTGATGAGAACTTCGTTAGCGTCTGCATCTTTGGGTGCTTCAGGGGCTGTTTTCGCAGTCGTTGGTGCATTCTCTTATTTGATCCCAAAAGCTCCTGTGGCACTCTTCTTCATCCCAGTTCCTGGTGGAGCCTGGATGTTATTCTTGGGTTCCGTGGCTTATAATGTTGTTGGTATTGCACTTAGATGGGGAAAATATGATTTTGCTGCACATCTTGGTGGCTCAATAGCAGGTGTGTTCTACGGTTGGTGGTTTACTAAAAAGAGAAGAGATGCTGCTAACATCCGTAGACTTAAATACGGATTATAAGAATGCTAAACTATACTTAGACCAAGGAAAATAAATTGATAGCTATTACACATATCGTACTATTTCATACTATTAGATCTCTATAATATCATGAACTATCATATACAAGAAATTATGCAAAAGAAACACTCTTTTTCTTTGGCTTGAATGCAGATTCGAACTCCGGTTCTCCATCTTCCTTCTTTGATGCCTTAGCATTCTTTCTTCTGTTGGATCTGGCTACGTTAGCCTTGTTCTTCAATTCGACCTTTTTGCCTTCTAACTTATCGAGTTTTTGTTGTTCCTTTCTTTCGATTTCTTTACGTTTCAAGTCTCTTAATTCCTCTAATCTTCTGGACTTTTCCAACTTACTTTCGTTGACTAAATCATGTTTGTCGTTAATTGATTTTACAAGTCTGTTCAAGGTTAAGGAATCATCATCACCAACAAATTTCTTTCCTTTCTTACCTGATTTGGCCTTAACACCTGGTATAATGGCTCTGTTTAATGCTGGTATGTTTAATTGTTCCTCACGGTATTCCTTCCCGTTCTTAGCCCCGTAAAGTCTTATTTTAGCTTGTTGTTTTTTAACTTGGACTTTGGTTGGTTGTTTTTTTATGGACTTTGGAGTTAACTTTGGTTGTGTGGCCAAAAGATTTCTGGCTTTGGAATCAGAGAATACTTCAGACTCCACAGTACGAGTCTTATTCTGCGATACGTTCCTCTTTGCTGTCTTGGTCTGTCTTGGAGCCATGGTATGATGGTATTATTGAGTATATATAAAGAGCTAAGTTTAGCGATGGCATCGCATTTTTTTTCAGTGTGTAACAAGATTTGGTGCACAAGAGAAATTACATAACATAGAAAGATAAGAGAAACAGCGAGCTTAACTATACAGAGGTTGTCATCAAAAATTAGGGATATTGTCGTTTCATCTGGTTTTCTAATATACTCTACCTGAAAAATGTTGCTGAATTACCAAAAAAATAAATGAACAGTACTCCGATACCGGGAGTTGAACCCGGGTCTGCTCGGTGAAAGCGAACCGTGCTAGCCGTTACACTATATCGGACTATTGATGGATAACTTGAACGGAGTTTTCAATAGGTAGTCGCTGTCATGCACAATGACCTAATTCTAATTACAGTGGTACTCATACCCCAAAGTGTTCTATAATTCAATTCATATCACAATTCGGACTGCAGGGCATTTTGGATTTTGGCTTGTGGTTTTTCCCTACTCTAATTTTGAGGCATGTAATAATTAGGTTTCATGATTCTTCTACACATAATTTTTTTAAACCCTCCCGTATGGTACGTAGTAACGCATCCTATTGCATATTTTGTGGGTATAAGGTTTTCTACCATTACAAGGATAAAAGAAGTAATTTTTACTGCGTGGGTATAGTGAAACCTCGCTGGAAGGAATATCCGACAAACCTGAAACAAAGCATAGATTACCAGCATAAAGATGAAACCAACAGCACATACCCTTGCAGAGATCTCACCGGAACTCGAAGATTAGGTGACCAGAAAGTTCTATAAAAGAATTCATAGTTCTGCAAAAGATTCAATGGCTTATTAGGTAAGATCGGATATACTCTATTAATTGTATCGGAGTATAAGACTAGTATTGCACACTTATTAATAAACTACTTGGTACATAGACAGCTCCCTAAAACCCACATAAAAAGGTATAATTTAAGCAAAACTGTGCATTATATACAGGATTTACATCCCTACAATTATTTGATAAATCGATTGTAATCTAAGGTAAATAAGTCGATCCTCCCCATTTCAATCATATTACAGCTTTTCAGAGATTTAATAGTTAAGAGGCTGACTCTCATCACATCAGATATGTCATTTTACGCAGTTGCGAGAGGACGAACTCCTGGAATCTATACAAGTTGGGATAAATGTGAAGCTAATGTGAAAGGCTTCAACCTGGCCAGTTTCCGCAAGTTTCTGAACATTGAAGATGCAAACAACTTTTTGCACTCGAATGGACACAAATTGGAAGAAGTAATGCCCCAAAGTCAAAAAAGCACACAATTGTGCTATTCAGACAAGCCATATACCGATTGGAGGTATAAGGAAAACTTGCTACCACCGGCAACTAATTTGTCTGAACAATTGAACAGTGTGGAAGTTAAACCAGTGTATGTTGATGGGGCATGCAGGGGTAACGGGAAGCACTCTTCCCCTGCTGCTGGGTATGGTGTTTACTACGAAGATGGTCTGATGAAGAATGCAGCTGTATCACTTTCATCGGTTGATAATATCGTAGCCACAAACCAAAGAGCAGAGTGGTATGCAATGATACATGTGTTGACCCAAATTGCAGAAGAATTAGACGATGGTGACGAGACTTGCAAGTATAAAATTTTCACAGATTCACAATACGTCAAGAATTCATTTGAGTGGGCTAATAAGTGGACAGCTAATGGTTGGAAGTCGTCCAAAGGGGATGATGTTAGTAATATTAAGCTTGTCAAGGAAGCCGTGAATCTTTTCAATTTCGTCAATGTTGAATACAAGCTAAGAAAATGGGGTAATTTAGAAATAGTTCATATTCGTGGGCATGCAGGTTTTCATGGAAATGAAATGGCAGATAGGTTGGCCAATATTGGTGCTGATAATGATGTTAAACCTTGATGTATTCTGACACATGATTGATGCCATTGTTGATCCATATTTCCTTCTAATAAGTCTGCATCATCTGCTTAAAATCGAGACTTTGCGATTCTATACTTCTGAGTATTAATATGTACCAAGGAGATTTTGCAACTTACTGAGCTATTTTGAGGTATTATTTTCTGAATTTAGTACTTCCAACATGGCCATGTACTTAGATCATTTTTTTCTTTTTAGCGCTGGTTTGTCTTCAAGATTGGCGCCAATAAGAATCAAATACAATCGCTACATAATAGTGAAGAGGGTGGCATTGGTTCTTTTGGTATTTCTAGTTACAGCTGAAATTGAAACAGAAATTGAGAATGTATAATGTGCTCCAATCTACAATGTTTTATTATTTAATATAAGTAAGTTCTGATCATGTAACAGTCCCATGATATCCAATGGCCGGTAGGCTATTAATGTTACAACCGAGATTTTCGTTTTCGTCAATAGAATTATGGGTAATGGTTGGTTTATGTGCACCACTAAGAGCACTATAGAGATAAGAAAGAATAGATAAGAATCGAAAATCCCCGAGACTTTAATTTTCCTACACTTTCCTCTGTTAACCAATCCGCGTGCTGATATGGCAATTAGATATTTAAATAGAGTTGATTTGGGTTCACCAGCCCCTGGACAGCCTTGTATTCATAACAGATGGCACCCGGACGTCCCATTTGCTGGTACCATCAAACAAAACGAGACTGTGAAAATCGAGTGCTTGGATTGGACAGGAAACCAAATCAAAAATAGTGATGATGCCGACGATATTCATAATGTGGATTTGACCAAAATCCATAACATTTCAGGACCGTTTGAAGTCGAGGGAGCCACAGTTGGTGATTGCATTATGGTCGAGATTAAAGACGTCCAACCTTTGGATAGACAACCCTGGGGGTATTGTGGGGTATTTCCAAAAACTAATGGCGGGGGATTCTTAGATCGGTTCTATCCTGAAGCAGCTAAGGCCGTTTTCGATTTTGAAGGGATACACGCCACTTCGAGACATCTTCCCGGTGTGAAATTCACGGGTTTGATCCACCCTGGGATCATTGGGACTGCTCCTTCAGCTGAGATATTGAGCGAATGGAACCGTCGCGAAGGTGATTTGGTAGACAGGATTCAGCATTCCCATGAGACAGCGGTTGCAAAGCTACCTGAAAAAGCCAATGCGTATTCTGGATCTGCAGCCGATGATTTGGCTGCGAAAATTGCAGCAGAAGGTGCACGGACTATTCCAGGTAGACCAGAAAATGGAGGCAACTGTGATATTAAAAATCTTTCTAGAGGGTCTAAATGCTACCTCCCTGTCCATGTAGATGGAGCAAAGCTTTCGGTTGGTGATTTGCACTTTTCACAGGGAGATGGTGAAATCTCTTTCTGCGGTGCCATTGAAATGCCCGGAGTGATCACCTTGAAAGTATCTGTTATAAAAAATGGGGTCTCTCTCTTGAATCTCAAATCACCTATGTTTATCGAAGGAGATGTTCCTAACAATTATGGGCCATCACGATACTTAACATTTGAGGGCTTTTCAGTCGATGAGACTGGTGAGCAACAATATCTTTGCGCAACTACTGCCTATCGACAGGCCTGTATAAGGGCAATTGAATATTTAAGACGATACGGTTACAATGATTATCAAATCTACATTTTGTTATCTAGTGCTCCTATCGAAGGACATATTGCCGGTGTGGTTGATGTTCCCAATGCATGCACTACACTTTCAATTCCTATGGATATTTTTGATTTTGATATTCGCCCAGAAGCCCATATTGCTACCCGTGACATGGGAACATGTGCCTTTGTCAAAGGTGCAGACCATAAAGTAGTTTATGACTTTAAATAGCTTCAGAAAATACAAGTATAGTTCGGCATGTTCCGACTATTGTATTCACACGACTATATATCTTATCGTAGATAGGAAAAATTATTAGTCTCTCTTGGATCAACCTTGATACATCTGTAATCTGATTCACATGTTGAATAATGGACCATGCTGCCAGCCAATTGAGTGAGATCGACGGTGTACGATTCAATTGGAACTTGTTTCCGAGCACAAGGTTAGAAGCATCTCAATCGCCAACTCCCTTGGCATGTTTATTCACTCCACACCACAAGAGACTCACTGATTATCAACCTTTCCCAGAATCATCTGAAATCCCAATAATATGCAGCACTTGTCATAACTATATCAGTCCATTTGCAAAGTTGGATCGAGCCAATATGATGTGGTGGTGTCCATTCTGTGAAAAGAGAACATTCTTGCCCCAAAACTATCCTATTCCAGATCACTGTCAAGGTATGTTATCATGGCCTATTGAGTTACGCCAAACCTCTTCTACTATTGTTTATACCTTACCAGAAGACATTTCAGAGCCCACAAATGAAGTCCCCTCTACCTACATTTTTGTTATCGATTTATACTCTCAAGCGGAAGACAACACTTTTGAAGGGTTAGTCACAAGTATCCTATCAACCATTTCGGAACTTCCTGATTCAACATTATTCGGATTGGTGACTTTTGATGATGCCGTTCATGTTCACCAGTTGGAGAAACAAGACTCGGTATCATTCTACACTAAAGACTTTTCCAGCTACCAATCCTTATTTGAACCCAAAACTATCAGTTTACTATTTCAAAAGCTCAATGTCCAGAAAGAGTCACTTCCTTTCGAATGGAAAGACAGTATTCTATACCAGAATGGTTTTCTCATTAGCAAGGATGCTATTGTCAATGCTATTAAGAATTTGCGGCCAAAAATCACCAATAGTTTTAAGCCACCGAGGTCTTCGGGTCTAGCGCATTATATTTCTACTGTGATGCTTACTTCCTGTACTTATAGGAACTTCATTGGTAATGTACTTTTCTTCACCAATGGACCATGTACAACGCATCCTGGAAAAGTGGCCAGTAACAACCAAACCATACGATCTCATAATGATATTGTTAGCTTAAATGCCCCACATTTTCTATCGTCGCTGAAATTCTATCAGTGTTTGGCTTATATCGCCAATGGACAAAGCATTACAAACTCAGCATCCATAGCATATAGTACATCTACTAAAACTACACAGTTTGGTATACTTCCAGGTAGTCCAGTTTGGTCCATTGATGTATTTGTGGGTTCGTTAGATCAAGTAGGGGTCTACGAAATGAAACCATTGGTTTCCAGTACAATGGGTAATATCTTTTTGTTCGACTCGTTCCACTCATCAAGGTTCCTGGAGAGTTTAAAAAAGAAAGCTTTGCAAACTTCGATCAAATATCGTAATACCCTAAGTATTGCTACATCTAACAATTTGAAAGTTTCCAGGCTTATAGGGGATTCAGGATATGCCTTACCATCGTCATACAACAAATCCGAAAACCTTTATTCTAGCTATCATGACAAGATTTCAGATACTTTGAACCCTTTCGATTCACCAATCAGTAAAAAGCATTTCACTAATAGATGGCAATTTAATAGACTAACTAAAGATGATACTTTGGCGGTGGCCTTTGAAATGGTCACTTCAAGATCATCTGAAGAACTCACAAAATCCCATGCCACTGAAGCTTATATCCAATTCACAATGAAATTTTGGGACCCACAGACACATTGCTGGAAATTAAGGGTAACAACAATAGTCAAGCCAACCACGTTATCAATTCATTTGAAAAATCAGGTTAAACTATCAAATGGGAAAACCAAGCTAGTTAACTCAAAAAGTCAAATACTCAAGGAGCATGCATTGTTAAAGAGTTTTGATCAACAATGTTGTATGGTATTGCTTACTCGGTTATTGATCAACAAAATTTATACTACACTTGGTTTTGACAAGTTTGATGATTTGCTAAAAGTACTAGATGAAGTGACAGTTAAGTTATTGTATCATTTTGGGGGTATTTCCTTGAGTGCTGATCAGACATCCAGCTCTTCGAATCCATACCTTCGAATTCAAAGAGCTGTCACCGTGCATGAGAATTTTAAAGAACTACCAAACTTGTCTTATAATTTGAGAAGAAATTTGCAACTTCTTCAAATCTTCAATTCTAGTCCAGATGAAACTGCATTCCATCATAATTGGTTTTGTAGAATGAATTGTGAATTGTCATTATCAGTTATTCAACCAAGGCTTTTTAGAATTGAACAAGACAATGTTCAGGAATTATCTTTAGATTCTGATTGTTTAAGCTATTCTAATGGATTTTTGGTATTGGATAATACATTCAATAGAATTCTCTACAATCAAAACGAAAAGCTTCCATTACATCTGTCAAATAATGATGATTTCTTTTTGGAAAACCAAACAGAACTCAAACATATCAAAGAATTCCTAGAACTGTTATCACTTGAAAATCATCGTAATGAAATCATCATTCCAAAACAGGTTTTAACTCAAAATGGACATTCTCAACTGAGGTACTTGACTTCGAGACTCAATCCGGTGGAGAAGGATTTTGAACTTGAGCCTGAAGAAAAGGATAACTCTTTTTGGAGTTATTTTCAAAAGAGTAAACCCAATAACCAATATCATTCAATAATGACTGATGATATGAGTTTTGGTCAATACTACAATGGGTTAGTGAGATTGAGTCAAGAATACAGTAGAAAGTGAATCACTTATGTAATATTAGTACCACTAAACGCCAATAAATACTATACTGTACCGATGAATTTGACAACTGTCTCGATTAACTCTTCTTCGGAGCCTTCGTCCGATCCAGGACCGACATCATGTACTGCTCCTGGTATCACCCTACTGAGGGGACTCCAATACTTTTCACTGGTAGCTTGTTTCCATGAACTAACCAACTTTTCCCTATCTACAGATATTGGTACAAACTCATCCTTTCCCCCATACAAGATTAAAAGGGGAGTTTGAATCTTACCAAATGATTTGGCATGGTCATCTGCAGTCAAGTATGTAGAAAAGTAATCGTCATCTCCTCTTCGAGTAAGGAGCGAATTGAACCTGTATGCCGTAATTGGGGTTCCCATTAAGAATTTTCTGAACTTTTCCGGTAATATATGGGAAGCTTTGCCTTGTGAAATGTAATCATCTTCGACTTCCTTCGTAAGACGACCCATGTGTTCCTCGGATTTCGCAGCACTCCCAAAGCCTTCATAATCGGATACAGGAGCTTGTAAAATAGCAGCATCAACCTTTTTATCTGAATCGAAGTCTGAATCGAGAGATAACTTGGTAATGTACTCAATTGTATCTTGACAACCTGTCAGATGACCCATTAGAACGACTTTAGAACGGTTACCACCTTTTTGTGATTTCAAATACTTGACGAGAAGGGACAATTCTTTGGCATCATTTTTCAATGAAGAAATTCCAAAGCCTTGGTACGAAGAACTGATTAAAGCTTGTACCACTACCCATCTTTCATTTTGGATATTTGACACTTTTTGGGCCAAATTAGGCACATACGGTACGTCCAAGAAACCATTTGTTAAACCTCCAATGAACACTATGACATTGGGTGCAGGTTCTTGAGGGGTTGTAGTAAATTCAAAAGCAGTTAAATTTGCACCATATTGATGAAGTATACCTTGTTGGGGTGCTGATAATGTCATGGTGTTTGTAGAGGAATTTAAGAAGAATTAATATCTATGGGCAGGAATTATTAATTTGTAGGACCATGGCGTTAATCTTGCACTGCACACACCATCTACTTGTAGGCGATTGTTCATGACCGTGTAGTAAAAAGGTAGGTGAATATTTAATCAATAGATGTAATGAAAGAACATATGTTCGTATCAACAAAGATCCATTGATGATATGAAAACGTTCATTGTGGGCACATCAAAATGGCTGCAAGTCCACCATTTTGTGCATAACATAATTGATTGGAATCTTTAAATAGTATAGCAGTTCTGAAGCAAATCGAGATATCGGACAATGTACGAACTACGAGCCCCGTAACAAATCATATTCTAGACAATGTCTTTCGTCTGCTTTCAGTTATGTTTTTAATTCTATGCAAAGGCCAGCATACCAACCTCAAACATTCTTACGCACCAAATCTCAAACTCAAACTATCGATAAACGTCTTCCCTCTTCTACTGCAATACACCACACTTTAGAAATATCAACGATATCGATACTGACAGATACTTTGTGTCTTGACAATATATTCCCTACATATACAATCGTTATATAATATATACTCATCAGATATCTTCACTGCTTTACTCAGCTATCAATCCATTTATAAACCACTTTCTATGGCATCACCAATATCAAATGAAACATTCCTACAATGGGACCCAGCTCAAGTTTCAAGTTATGTGAATTCCATCTTACCAGAAGACCAAAAATCTTTAGGTCTCTGCTTTCTAGATAACAACATCGATGGTTCATTACTACCATTTGTTACAACAGATCATTTGAAAGAGTTGGGAATATCACTGCTTCAAACTAGATTAATCATAAAGAAATCACTCACCGAACTTATCTCCAACCATTACCAAACCAACCCTCCCCGTTCGTTATCGGACGTTAAGCTTAACAATCTAACCATTAGCAATAACTACGTGTCTATGGAGTCGTTGGCATTATCTACGGTATTGATCCAGGATATGTTCCAAAAGTTGGCTCAGTTGATGCTGCAACAAGTCCATTCAAGCCAACAATCTCCAATATCTCCGATTCATCAACAGCACGATATAAAGAAATTAAACGAAAATTTCATCAAGTTGAAGACAGACTTGATCCCCGTGATTAGATTCCTTAAAGATTCTAAACCTTTGCCAACCCCAACCCTTGATCCGGGATCATCTATGCCTGCGTTAGACTCGCCAACTTTATCTATTCTGAGTAATCAATCTGATAGTGGTGCCGATCTTTTCACTGACTTTGCAGTTAGTAGACAGAATGTGTCTCGCAGCAATAGCATAAGCACGAACAGTAATAGCAACAGCAATAGAAGCTCTTATAATAATCTACCAAGTCCGACATATTCTAAACGGTTTTCGTCTGGATCTTTGCTATCTACGGGAACTGGTAAGATAGTCCAACAATCAATTCCTAAAATCCCCGAATCGAGAGCCCAAGCTGACTTTACTCTACAAAGAATTGTACCGAAGGGAGGAGAAAGTGAAACAAATAATGGTAGACCTCGATTACGCGAGACCAACTCCTCCAGCTCAACGACCACGGTAAATACTCTTGATGCAGGTAATAGAACACCAACTACTCCTACCATGACCAAGTTTGGTGGAAATCAACCTTCCAAACCATCCTTGAAACTGCAATCTTCATCCACATCTATGAATACTGTTCCCCAACAAGCACAACCCTCTAGTGAGCCACTCAAACAACTTCGGGCTTCCACAGAAGATTCGTGTTTGAAGATCTTACAACAGGCAATGAAACGCCATCATATTCCTCGGGATGATTGGTCCAAGTATGTTTTGGTTATTTGCTATGGAGATAAAGAGAGAATTTTGAAATTGGCTGAGAAGCCAGTTATCATCTTCAAGGAATTACAAGAATTGGGTAAGCATCCTGCAATCATGTTACGTCAATTGGCTACTTCTATTTCGAATGAAGGTAACAGTGACGAATTATATGAAGATGCTAGAATTGGTGATGATATACCCGGTGGAACTCTATAATAATTAAATGATATGTAATGAATTATGAGAACATTAATATTCAAGATAGTGTAATGTTAGAAAGAACAATAATAAATATAATTAATATGCAATCATATAGGAAAAGTAATATTATTGCAAAAACGAATACGGGAAAAAAGTACACTATAATGTTGAGTTGCAACCACCGAGGGCACAAGCCCTAGTCTTATCCGGAATTCACGTGCTGTACGAATATAGACCAGTATTAAACACATGATTGGGTTCTAAGGTGCGATTGTTGTCCTATATGCACACTATGTATGGCAGGCGAAAAAAGGAGTATGGTGCGTCTTGGGGAAAATGTCGCTATCGTTGTCGACATCTCTCTCCCGCAGTGAGAGACGATTCCAAAGAAAAAAAAAATTTCAACTCTTTTAATAATTTCAAGTTCTTCTTAGTATAGTCCTTAAGATTAAATAAGTCAAGATGCCTCCAAAATTCGATCCTAATGAAGTTAAATTCCTTTACTTAAGAGCTGTTGGTGGTGAAGTTGGTGCTTCTTCCGCTTTAGCTCCTAAGATCGGTCCTTTAGGTTTGTCCCCAAAGAAGGTCGGTGAAGATATTGCTAAGGCTACCAAGAACTTCAAGGGTATTAAAGTTACTGTTCAATTGAGAATTCAAAACAGACAAGCTGCTGCCTCCGTTGTTCCATCCGCTTCTTCTTTGGTCATCACTGCCTTGAAGGAACCACCAAGAGATAGAAAAAAGGAAAAGAACGTCAAGCACTCTGGTAACATTCCATTGGAAGAAATCTATGACATCGCCAGACAAATGAGAGAAAAGTCATTCGGTAAGAACTTGGCTTCTGTCGCCAAGGAAATCTTGGGTACTGCTCAATCTGTCGGTTGTCGTGTTGAAGGTAAGAACCCACATGACATTATTGACGCCATCAACGATGGTGAAATTGATGTACCAGAAAACTAAATTTATGTACAAAAGTGTTTTTAATAGGGTTTAATTGATATTCTAACGTTCTCCTGAGACAAATTCGTGGGTTAGAATTAAAATTGTCATGGTTATTTTTTATTGTCACTTGTTAATGTGTGAGAACATTACTTCTCTTAAAATGTTTGCCAACACTCTGGTGCCAAATCGTTATTACATAAGATAATAATGCTATATTTGGTTCCTATTTTGGTGCAAACTAGAATAGTCTAGCTATCTACTTACCACTGTTTCTACTACTGGAAATTTGTGGTTCTTAGCGGATGCTTACATCTAATCCAAAAAAATCTCACACCTAACAATACAGCAAAAATACCCTGAAAATTTAGTTCTTTACCTAATGTAGTGCATAGTAGGTTTTTTTTCTCTCCCGGCTCTTCGTTAGCTGTTTTAGTAGGCCATTGGGTAGGTTACCTAGTTCGAATGTAAAACTTCGTGCGGTCAGGGCTGCCGGTCTCTTACAAAACTGTATCACGTGCATATTCAAAATTAGTTTCCTCAAACATAACAAAGACTTATGGCGGGGCAATTATACTCAATCAACAATCCATTGATTTATCTTGGTTAAAAGATAAATTACTATTACATTGGTGTCAACAAGTAGTTAACTCAGCATAATTTTTACCACCCTTTGAGGTAATAATTAGCCAATAATCCCCATATCTAAACAATACATCACAACCAACACATACCTTTAAAATCAGTGATCATATGTCCGATTCAATTGGTAAGTATTCCTAGCCGAGCTCCGAATCATTTGAACCTAAACTAACATCTAGACCGAGTCTTCGTCAAGGCGATTTCAACTATTCGTGCATTATCTTCCCGCTCGAATTATGGATCTTTACCTCGGCCCCCAGCTGAAAACCGAATCAGATTATACGGGTTGTATAAACAGGCTACCGAAGGCGATGTTGAAGGTATAATGCCTAGACCAGTGGGGTTTTCTGTAGAAGATGAAGGTGCCAAAAAAAAATGGGATGCATGGAAGAGGGAAGAAGGCGTTTCTAAAACAGAAGCAAAGAGAAGATATATTGCTTATCTTATTGAAACCATGAAGATCTATGCTAGTGGAACCTTGGAAGCTCGTGAATTATTGAGTGAATTGGAATATTTATGGGATCAAATCAAAGATTTACAGTTCTCCCCAGACGAAGAGGTAGATAACCCTCTTCCTTTACCTTCCAGATCTCCCCTGTTTAGTCACGGAGGTCAATCTGATCGTTTCTCTACAGCTACTCCAAGTATTGTGCCCAATCAACAATATCGCAACAATCTTCAGAAGATATACTCTCATTCTAGAAAGAACACCATGCAATCGATAAATTACTATGTCCAACAACAAAGACAACATCAACTGAGTCAACCAGCCGGTGCTGGTACTGGAGCTGAAGTGGGAACTGCTTCAGTATACTCATTACCAATGATGTCAGGAAACCCACGTTCTGTCAGATCGATGCCAAGAAACAGCAACCAAACGATTGCACCAAATCATTCAAGTAATCCAGCATCTTTAGAAGACTTCAAAACTTGGCAAGGAGAAATCAATATGGTTATAGGCAAATTGACCAGAGAATTTATGAACAGTAGAAGGGATGGGCATAATCAACATCCAAATAATGTGCTCAATGACTCAGAAGACGAGGGAGACATTAACCTTATCCTCAAGAGAAGAGTTATACACATTTTAAAAATAGTTGGAAGAAATGCATTACATTTTCTAAAGAACTTTTCCATCAGTATTTTAGCCATCTTATTCATAGTATGGTGTGTAAAGAAGAACGTGATAGTGGAAAGAACCTTTGTTAAAGCACCATTGGTTGATGGGAAAGCCGGAAAACAGAGGAAGGAGATGATTATCAACATGATAATCAATACTGATGACAATAAGTGGTTTATCAGGTTGCTTAATTTTGTGAATAGTTTTGTGGGGTTTGTTTAAAACTACAAATGAACGACTTATGCCAACTTATGAACATTTACAGTGGTACCTCTTACTAACATCTGCTGATGTACATCTCACGAATCTATAATCTAAAGCATCTTATTCTTTAATGTAATACCTTTCGCGTAATTCTGAAACTCATTAAGTGCATTTGTATACCTACATCTCTAAGCCCGTGTGTATTCTAGTCGGAGCTATGGTATATATACTCACATAATGTTCAGTGTAAGTAAATATTACTCCAAGTAGGCAGAACAATTGAGGGTGTAACTAGCGATACTCAGAGTAGTTTGTGGTTACGACTCATTGACACGTTACATTATTAACTATCTACTCAGTAGCACATTATTATCAAGATCCTTTTACTTTGATTTGGTGTTCCATTCTGAATTGCGGATTCCCAATCGAGATTATTTAAAAATTTGTATTTTTTCATTTGAAATAAAATTTGCACCCATTTCATACACACAAACTATATTGATAATCTAATCACAAATCACCCTAACAACTATAAATAGCAGTCAGAGTGTTCTTGAGCTAGTTTAATTAAATCATTCAAACAGCAACAACTTTATCTAATATGGCCGCTTAATCTACTTCTGCTACGACCTCTTCCTCTTCTATTGTCACTTTTAAGGGCCAATCTGCTAACAAGGACAACTTCGGGAAGGCTACCCAACATGGTATCATTCCAAACTTCTGTACTATTGTTCAATTCTAATGAATATTGCTGAATATTTGCTGCTTTGATAGACGTGTTATTAGTTCTACTGTACTCTTCAATTTGATACCTTAACCAACACTTTAAAATTCCAAATTTTTTTTTCTTTCTATTACATTTTATATACTTCAATAAAGGATATGAAATGATCTATAACATAAATCTACTTGACTTACTTCACTAGTACATTACGACTATTATTTGAATGTTATGTTATCAATGTAAGAAAATGGGTGCAACTAAAACGATCACGTGACAAATCTTAGTAGTGAAAATTTCGAGATGAGATAGATTTTTCAATCTCCTAAGAAAGATCATATACATATATTCACTTAAGTCAAAATGGATATCCACCGTTGTCGTTTTGTGGACTATACACCACACACAATCACTGCCACATCGTTTTCACATTCATCCATCTCTACCAAAAATACTCCCAATGAGTTACGTTTAGCTGTTGGTAGAAGTAATGGGGACATTGAAATATGGAACCCTAAATACAACTGGATTCATGAATTGACGTTACCAGGATCCAGTGGAAGATCTATAGAAGGACTTGTATGGTCTTCAAACAATGCCGATGAACCAGCGAGATTATTTTCCATTGGGGGATCCACATATGTAACTGAATGGGATTTATCAAGTGGTAAACCAGTCACCAACTATGATTGTAACGCTGGGACTATTTGGTCCATCGATATAAGCAGGGATCACAAAAAGCTTTCAGTTGGATGCGATGATGGCTCTGTTGTTATTGTTGATATTAGTGGAGGATTTGGAAGTTTAGAACATGAATTAATATGTCAAAGACAAGATGCTAGAGTTTTAACGATTAAATGGTATCAAAATGATCTATTAATTGGAGGTTGTTCTGATGGTAGAATTAGATCATGGTCTACTTCAGGAGAAACAAAGGGAAGAATAATGTCAACCATGAGAGTTGATAAATCTAAGACCGAAAGTACCCTCGTTTGGTCCATACTTGTATTACCAAATAAAAAACAAATCGTAAGTGGGGATTCTACAGGATCTGTCAAATTTTGGGACTTGGAACAATTTACCATGTTACAAAGTTTCAAGATCCACGAGGCTGATATTTTATCATTGACAAATGATTTGACAGAAGAAAAGATATTTTCAGCAGGTGTTGATAGAAAGATTCATCAATTCAATCTTATGGTAACTAAAACCTCTA
Source organism: Suhomyces tibetensis (assembly GCA_030570835.1). Taxonomy (NCBI): domain Eukaryota; kingdom Fungi; phylum Ascomycota; class Pichiomycetes; order Serinales; family Debaryomycetaceae; genus Suhomyces; species Suhomyces tibetensis. The sequence goes on from JAJLWT010000034.1 coordinate 43,004, forward strand.
CCAAATGGGTTCATAGTTTTAACCGTTTATTGCATTCCAATGATATCAGGACCATGTCTATTTTTGAAAGCAAATCTCATAACTTTTTGATCAGTGGAGGGGTGGAAAGATCTATTGTGATTCAATCTATTCAGCAATTCCATGATGGAAAGTACCAAAAATTATCTATTAATCAACAACAATCCAACATTGTTATTAATGATTTAAAGCAATATATCGTATTTTGGCAAGATCAAACCATCAAGATTTGGAAGATAGTTGATGGTAAGCATAAATTAATAAGTAAAATGGTTCTTGCTGAAGAAGAAAACATCACCAATGTTTCCATTAACAAAGAAGCCAATATACTTGTTGTTTCAAGATTATCATCCGTTAAAGTATTTGAATTAATTGAAAATGAAACCAGCAATAAATTGAAAGTATCAAAGATCAGAGATTCTAACTTTGATTCTTTGATTGAAGGTGCAAAATCAGTAAGATTATATGGGGACAATAAGATATTAATTCATACATGCGATGATGAGCTTTATAAATTCAATGTGAATCTTGATGAAAGGGCTATTGAGTTAGAAGATGAAATCGAAATGATAGAAACCAACTCTACCAATAACAAGGCCAAATTACAATATTATAATTGTATTAATAATTTGATAGTATCACCAGACGAATCGTTATTGGCAATTTCAAGATTCAATGGAAGCATTGAAATCTATTCCTTAAAAGAAGACAAATCATTCGTATTAACCAAGATGACCAGTTATCCTAATTTGGTTGAATTCTCATCTAATGATAGGGTAGTTGTTATCAATGAAGAAAATAAGATTTATGAATTCTTCACCAATAATGACGAGTTACTTACTTCATGGTCCAAGAGAAATAGCGAGTTATTACCAGCTAACTACTTATCGTTGGAAAGACCACAAGGTGTGTTTGCCAAACAAAATAGATTATGGATATATGGATCTACATGGATTTCTTTCTTTGATTTGAATCTTAACTTGCCAATTGATAAAACTAACAAGAAGAGGAGCAGAACTGGTGAAATCACCAATGAAGAAAATAATGATGAAGAACTTGAAATGTTGGAATTATCTATGAAACAAAACCAAATTGATAGAATTAGAGAACAAACAAATGATGAATCCATAGAGGATTCAGGCTCTAAACCATTCTGGTTCACTACCAAATACAGACCAGTAATGAAGGTCAATAATTTTGGTGAAAATGATATTATAGTCATAGAACGTTCTGAATTCACATTACCAAGTGCTCCAGCATTCGACTTACCAAAGTTGAGAATTTAAAAGGGAGCATAAGTACAGGATTCAATTACATAGAAAGCATTAATAAAATACTACTTATATACTACAAATGTTTAGGCATATCGAAATCAATGTTTAACAATCTATAGTTCAACTAAATTTGGGGTACAATTCTGGCACCTTGGAAAAATATTCTGGCAGCTGCACCAGCACCCATTAAACATTTTTGTGGGTTTCCTTTATCGTCTTTATCCTCACCTTTAATACCCCATCCCTTCTTACCATCAAACTCGTGCTTGTATTTGTTTTCATAAACTTCTTTATAAGTTTGATGTGGTTCAAAACTTTGAAGGTACAATCCGTCATTAGGATCCCTCATGTATTCGTAAAACATAATCAAATGTCTTCTAACTTCTTCTTCAATTTTTTGTGGTAAACCCTCTGGGGCCTCTGAACCAACGAACAAAAGATAATCGGCCAAACCTTCAAGAAGTAATTGAACAAAATATGAAGGATCCCTCCAATATCTTTTATCATCAGGATAATCACGATCATAAAAGAAGACACCTCTGTTGATACTGGCTTTAGCCAAATCATCGGCGATAGTTTTCCATTTCGAATCCTTAGTGGCATGATACAAATGGGCAGCTGCAGATAAGGTGGTACCCACATTATAAGTCCATTTCACCAGGTCAACACTTGTCAGGTCAAATCCAACACCATCTTGGATCAATTTGTCACTAGGGTCTTGCAAGACCTTAATTTGCCAATCGATACACTTGGCAGCAAAATCGTGATAAACCTTGGCCTCGTCAGGAATGTAATTTGCAATTTGCAAACAACACTTGGCTACTTCTGCAGTGGTACAAGCGTTAAGTAAGGTTTTAGACACGTGCCATTTCATACCCCCCTTGGTCTTAGCATTAGGTTCGTCATTCCAACCACCCATCAAGAAACGAACCAATTCTCTACCTTGGTCCAAGAATTTTTTATCACCAGTGACTTCGTAAGCAGTAAGCATAGCACTACACACTTGAGCGTCATCATCGTAGTAAATATCCTTATCATTACCATTGTTTTCGGCGGCACTAAATCCCTTCATGTGGGTGTTTTTGTACTTTTGAAAGGTTTGAATGGCTTCCGGAACCAAAGGTTTCAATTCCTTATAGATTCTAGCTCCGTCAACCACAGCTTGAGCAGCCACTGCGACGGCCCACACAACGAATCTATCCTCATTGTAACAACCACCACATTTCTTAGGTGCGATAAACGTACCCTTACTTGAGTTGTAGTAAAGAACCCAGAAGTTACGAACTATATTATAACCTTCGAGGTTAGGATTTTCAAGTACCATTATGATGTATTTAGAAAATTAATTGGAATATCAATTGAGTAGAAATATTACAATTCAATTGAGAAGGATTTCGGGCTCATATATAATCTATGAAATGAAATAGCAATTTCTGTACCATACCCGACTTTGACTTCTATGTCATTTTTTGTAATGTTGCTCTTCTGCATCCAGCCGCAGGCGATAGAACAATGCATATATGACCGCAGTGCTGGATGCACGTGAGCAAACGGGTGAAGACCGCAAGTGGATGCTTCCAAAAAACTGCAGTTCCACTAATGGGAGATCTTCCAGCAGAGATGCGTCTCTTTTAGGATGCACGTTCAAAAATGCGTACCATTTTGCTGAAAGCGTTTAGTGTCCCGAGAACCAGCCCAAATATGAGAATTCATTATCTTACTTTGTAATTACTTTTGTGTAATGCTAAGATATATATTAATACGAATAAATATTAAATACACAATGATTAAGAGAACTGAAGAGTGGTAGTAAGCATGAAAGATGCTTATTCTTTTAATGGCTTTCTGACAACGAACAACATCATTGGGGTGAACAACTTTTGACGACCACCTTCAACCAAGTTAACAGCAGCATCTTCCAATGCATAGGTAACTTGCTTGGAGCCCTTTGGAGCTAAACCAAGGGATTCCATAATACCTACCGAGTTGGTGGTAATGAATCTACCGATTTTGGAGGTTCTGAAAACTGTGAAGTAATCTCCAATACTTTGACAGTATTTCAAATCTCCACTTAATGGGTAGTACCATGGAATTTCGTCATCAATGTCAGCCAAATCTTGTTGGTGCTGGATTTCAAATCCGACTTTCTTTAAAGCGCTTTCAGCAACTTCCCTCTTGTACATCTTTGGGATACCATCACCGACTTCAATACCGTACGCGATTTTACGGTGTTCTTCGTTGGTTTCATCATACTTGTCGGTCATGACCCATTCGTAAACACCGAAAGTTCCACCTGGCTTCAAAACCTTGTAGATTTCAGAGTAAACACCTTCCAAAACAGGAGCATGTACGGTGGCTTCAATAGCGTAAACGGCATCGAAAGATTCTGGTTCGAAACTCATTTGCATAAAGTCACCCTTGACGTAGGATAATTTATGATCTAACTTATATTTTTGGGCGTAATGGTTAGCTCTTTCGATTTGGTAATCATTGTTATTTAAACCAACGATTTCACAGTTAGTGAACCTAGTGATTTCTCTCCCTGGACCACCGACTCCACAACCAACATCCAAAACTCTCATGTTTTCGTTCAAACCCATCTTATGAGCCAAATAGTGCTCGTGTCTAGCGGTAGCTTGTCTGAAAGCTTCACCTGCGTAATAACGAGAGAAATGGAAAGAAGAACCCCAACCGTATTCGTAGAAGTCAGTAACCAAGTTATAGTAGTGATGAGTTAATTGAGAGTAGTCGCCCAATCTCTTGTCTTCATCTTCAGCTGTAACACCACCATCCCAATGTTTAAAGTAACCGCTGGTCGCAACTTCAGATGCATCCTTGGCCTTGGCCATAAGAGCACTCAAACCAGTCTTCTTGTAGGATTCCCCATGCAAAGCCTTGGTGAATTTTTGATCTCTTTCATGATCTTTTTGGGCTAATTCGAATTTATTTGACATATTAATGAGTTGAATCTATAGTGAATTTATGGGTTGAATTATCTATTCTATTTTGATTTTATGAAATTATCTTGTGTTATATACTACCTCGAGTGTTGAAAAAAACTCTACACGCGTGCATTTTGTGTTTGTGTTTTCAGAAAATCATCGTTCCCGTCGTTTAAAAACCATCGTACCCTGTCGTACCTATCGTACCTTTGCTTTTGTTTCGCAGGATCACATTCTCGGGCCACGGAGCATTATGTGAACCTAACCGTACCCCTAATTGTACCTTGGACGAAATAAATATTCAATGACTAGGAGGTAACGCTTAATTATTCCAATAAGTTTACTTGGCGAACAATAACCTTCGGATTTGTCTCTTGCTTGATACTAGGCTTAAACTGCGGTCCAATGTATGACTATGAATCATAGCATATCGTACAGCTTTATTTTGTCGTTTAAAAAAAGTTACCTGCAAAGGATGCGATTGTAAAATTGTACTACACTTTGATTGACTGATTCGTACCTCTGAATCGTAATAACCCCCCTATATTCGAGTATTGTAGCTGTTAAAAAACGCCATGATTGGCAAGGTTATGAATATCTGTACCTCTTGGTTTTTTGTAGTTTGTACTGATATCGGAATAAATATCAGAGTACTTTTTAGTAAAGCAGCTAATACTATCATATAATTAAAGTGCATGTATTTATTACGACATAGGAAAATACGATATAAATATCAGTATCGCAATAGCTTCCATACAAAAGGGCGGTTGGTGTAGTGGTTAACATATCTGCCTTCCAAGCAGGTGACATGGGTTCGATTCCCGTACCGCTCAAATTTTTTTTGAATTTTATATTGATGTATATGCAGGAAAACACGCTACTGTTTGTTTTTAGGATGTTTGATCTGTATCACAAATACCAAATACAATAATCGATAGCTAGCTCGATATGTCTGTTGTTTCCTTAAATTCAAGCTCAGCCAAACCTACCCTTAACAACATAAGGAAGATAGAGACTGTTGAAGAAATCAGAGATTCCATTTGCCATGTGTTCCAAGATGCACAACATAGTTTATCAGGACATCGTAAGCTAGTGGTTGTTTTGAAGAACATCTTCAATCGAGCTATAGAGTTGAAGTATGAAGATAATTTTGCCATGTACTTCACCAAGCTTATCAACAAAATCTTAACTTTGAAGAAAGGAGAACAGGTTGCCGATAGAATTTCGAAATTCTGCTCAGCGTTTGTGGCATCAGTATCTAAGGATGAGTTAGCTAGCAAACAACAACAGGAGAATGGAGAAGAAGATCAAGAGGAAGAAGAAAATGATGATGAAGAGACTTCTGTGAATTCATTCATCAAGTACTTGATACATCATTTACTAAGAGGAATCGAGGCCAAGGATAAGAATGTCAGATACAGAGTTGTGCAAATACTTGCATACTTGGTATATTACATAGGAGAAATTGATCCAGACACTTTTGAAGCATTATACACCTCATTAAGTAAGAGATTGCATGATAGAGAACCTACTGTCAGAATCCAAGCGGTAGTTGCAGTATCACGATTCCAATCCTTCAATTTCGAATTTGACAATAACGAAAATCCATTTTCGATTCCATTGAATACTGACCTCATTACTTCCAAAATATTATCCACTATAGAACATGATGATAGTGCCGAAGTTAGAAGAGCAGCGCTATTAAACCTATCCAAGAACCCCAAAACTATTCCCTACCTAATTGAGAGAGCTAGAGATACCAATAGTATTAATAGAAGATTGGTGTATTCAAGAATAACGCGTGAGCTAGGCGAATTTAAGAACTTGGACTTTAAACAACGTGAGCATTTATTGAAATGGGGGTTGAATGACCGTGACGAATCAGTGAAGAAAGCAGCCATAAAAATGCTCAATGTTTATTGGTTTGAGGTAGCTAACGAAGAAATACTTGAATTGATAGATGTTTTAAGAGTCAGTGAGAGTGAAATAGCAGAAACAGCAATGTCTATTTTTTATCAAGGAAGGGAGGATAAGTTGGCTACAATTAAGATAGATGAAACATATTGGAAGGCACTTACAGTGGAAAAGGCCTTCTTGATGAAAAGTTTTTACTTCCATTGTAATGATAATAGACTTTACGATCTAATTGATAAAAACTTCCCTGAATCTATTGATTTAGCAGATACATTGGAAAAGTACCTTCAATTAAGACTTCGATTTTTGGAAGAAAATGAATCAGTTATAAAATTGGCAGAAGTTCATGAGCAGAGATTAGAATTTTTGAAAAGTCAAATGTTCACTGTTGAAAATGGATTGGCTAGAATAAAATATGAGGTTGAAATTTACAAAAAGAACATCAAGGAAACAAAAAGAACAGTTGAAGAATACAAGCTAATTTGCAGCATTATCAAGAAAAGACTTCGCAAATTAAAACTTGGTGACGATTCTTCTGACGGTTTAGGCGACGAAGAAAGTGTGCAGTTGGTTCTGCAAGTAATGGAATTAACAAAGGAAGAGTTGAAACAAAAACTTAGAGAGATAGAAGAAACGATAGGAGCAAGTGAATCAGAGTTACAAGAGTTAGAAGATGCAATTTTCTCCTATGAATTGAAATTCAAGCAAGGCTCCGATAAGTATAATGCTTTATCGATTGAGAAATTAGACGAGGTTACTAGTTTTAGTAAACATGAAAATGAATACTTTCCGTTTGCAGATGAAATGAAAGATTTGGAATTTATAGTTGAGCAGCTTTTATTGGTAGCCAAGGAATTTGATTTCAGTGATGAGATTGGGAGACGGAAGATGCTTCAAATAATTAGGAAGTCTTTAACGGAAGATAAATTACCAACAGGTCTTATTTCAATCGGTCTTCAAGTTTTGAGAAAGATTTCCATCAATGAGAAGGATTTCATTACCATGTCAACTGAAATTATTACTGATATCAGAGACTCATACGAAAGTGAGGATGATTCGTTTCACTCTGCCATTTCTGGATTTGATGAAGAAGACGAAGAAGACATTGACGACGAAGATGATGATGATGATGATGATAATGAGGATGAGGATGAGGATGGCGAAGGAGATGAAAATGAAGTTGATCAAGATGGCAGAGAGAGGCTAGAAGAGGAGGGGGGCGAACCGAAATCAAAAAAAACTCTGGCAAAGTCTAAGAGAAGAAAGCTTGAGCCCAAATTACCTCCCGATGACATTGTGATAAGATGTCTACAAACCACCCAGTACGTTTTAGAATTAATAGAGGAGCCTTTGGAAAACCACATTTCGCTTGGTTCGATTTATTCTGGTTTAGTCAACTATGCTATTAATGTCGGCGAGAAGTACACCCTTCATTTACAAGGATTGAAATGTCTAGGATTATTTGCATTGATTGATAAATCCACAGCAGAAGATGCAGTTGCTACTTTTTTTTCAGTAATTAGAAAATCCGGCGAAGATGTTCGTGTTATAGGCATGAAGGCTATTATTGATATTCTTTCTACTTACGGTTCTGGCATAATGGACCCTAGGGTACTATATCAATATGGAAAATTGTTTTACAGAGCCCTTAATGCTTTCGATATGCCTAAGTTACAATGTGTTGTTGCCGAAGGTCTTTGCAAATTATTTTTGGCAGATGTTTTCAATGACTCAATTAATTCAAATGAAGGCGACGAACGTCCAGATTTTGAGACAGAGAAGCAATTGTTTGAAGCTTTAGTATTGAGTTACTTTCATCCATTAAGTCAAGATAATCAGGAGTTGAGACAAATTCTTGCATTTTGTATTCCAGTATATGCATTCAGTCATCCAAACCACCAGTCTAGAGTCGCTTCAGTGAGTGGGGATTGTATGTACAGAATGTTCAACGAATCAAGTGAGCTCGCCCAGTATGATAACAAATTGTCTGCTATGGCGGTTATTCAGCAGTTAATGCATTGGTGTGATCCTAATAACTTGGTCAATATGAACGAAGAAGAACTAGAGTCTCAAACTGCCCATGTCTGGCAATCAGTTTACTTCTTACAAGTTGTGGAACAAGAAACTCCTAAGCAAGTGAAAAAGAGTATTATTAATAGCTTGAGTAAATTTTACATAACGGAGAAGTTGGACTCCAAAGTATTGAATGGGCTCGTGGAGGGCGTTGCTGGAACTAGAGAATGCTTCTTGAGAAACTCGGACAATCCAGACTTCACTTTTGACAAATTAACATTCAAAAATTTTGATAACTTCGAAACGTTTGTTAAAGATGTTTATGAAAAGGCAATTGAAAGAGAAGAGAAAGAGAAAATGAGCTCTAGAACCTCAAGTAGGTCTGTGTCGGTTTTACATGATGTCGAAGATGACAAATCCGATGTTGGCCCTCTTGAAACCAATAGCAGTTTTGTAAAGGCTGAAGAAGATGAAATGGATTTAGACATAGCTAAGGTAGCCGAAGATGAACCAAAAGATGCTGAAGAGAATGCAAAAGACGATGCGAAGAAAAATGAAATAGATTCCACACTCCAAAAGATCGACCAAATGCTCGAGGATGAAGATGACGTGGAGTACGACATTTCAATGATAGTTGAGTAAGGTACGTATGTTACGATGTAAAATAATGTATACTAGCAAAATATAGCTCATTTGCCTAGATTTTGATCCCAAGATTTAGATAAAAGTATATTTAATAAACCTTTGAATATTAAAATGTAAACCATTTTGAAAGCCACACCCTTGCCAAATTTTTACGAATTATGATGCGTTGCAGGCACACTTGGTTTAGGTTGCAAATGGAGTACTTTGAACGCGGAGAGGAAGAGACAGTTGGGTGCGAAACTAAATACGGATATTTTCAGAATCGGTATTCAAAATAGGTAAATCTCCGAAATATATCACTATACATTCTAATAATAGATACAAACATTCATGATTGAGCCGAAGGTCGTTTCGACTTTATCACAATATTCCAAGTGGTATTTTAATAAATATTCAATTTTAAATACTATAACTGCTGTCCTGTGGGCAAGTTTCATAATATATGTAGACAAGTTAGAATTAAAAAATACAGAACTGAACAAAAGTCGCAGAAACAAGGCAACACTCATTCGACTTTCCCATTAAATAATGAAATTATAGAAATCCAACTCAACAATTAGCGTTTGAGCATTGCTGATTGTTCTAGCAAGTGATTGACATCGGTTGAATTAATAACAACCCCTCTTTCTGAACATTTGGCCTTGGATTTCAATTCACTACATAAACCATCGATGTCAATCTCTGTATACTTCGGATGTGCAGTTATTCTATCCCATATTTCAGAGCATTTCATAATTTCTTGAGGGGCAGGTACTACTGCATTTTCATCTTCTTCCTCATCGACGTTTTCGCCTTCAAACTTATATTGCGCGTTGGCCTTGTTCGGATCTCCTGCAACCATACCAGATTGTTTGACAAAATTATTCACATCGAAGTTATCTGTATTAGCGAGAGAATCGTATATCGAATCTTCTGTTGTCAAAAATGAAATTGGATCTATTGATTCCTTGCTGTTACTATTGTTATTATTATTCTGATTCTGATTATTATTATTCACATTTGTATTGTCTTCAAAAGCCAACGCCACATCAAAATTATTGTCGTTAAGGAATGACAACGGATCATTGGGATTTGTTGAATTGCTAAAATCAAAATTTGGAGTATTTGAATTGTCGGCTAATGCTGTGTTAAAAAATGGGTCATTAAAGTAATCGAATTCATCCTTGTTAGGTTTCTTACCAGTACTTGCTGCAGGGGCTCCCTCGAAATTTGAATTTGGTGTTACCAAGTTAGAAAATGGGGAGTTATATTGTTGTAATTGTTCATCATTTACTTTAGATGAACCAGATGACTTAGAATCACTTCTCTTATATTTTGGTACAGGACATTGCTTGGTTCCACAAGCTTCATTCAACAGCACACAAAATGTGTCTACTTGTTCATCAAACCTAGAAGAAATATCCGTAGATCTGCTGTCTCGTTTAATTTGAAAGTTACCACCTCCATGTGTAGATGAGACCGATGAGTCTGGAGAAACCAAAATATTATCATTCAAAGGTGAAGTAGAAGAAGAAGAACCACCAACCAAGTCAGGCACTTTGTAATTGTTATTGCTCGCTGAACTGCTTATGCTTTCATTTGCGATCTTTGGACTATCCTTTTGTATACTATTCAAGTTATCCTTAGACCATGGAAAATCTATAGCATAACTCGGGGACACACCGTTATTATATTTAGCGTCTGACCCAGCAGAGGATACAGAATCATGATGGGAGTCGTTACTGAAGCCACTTGAATTGGTAGTTGAGGAATCAAAGCTAGGCACATATCCACCGGTATTTGGATTTGAAAGATGTCCCACTTTATTGGGCAAATTCAAATCTGCGAAATCTGAGGTTCCTCTATACCTTGCCAATTCGCTTTTCAATAAATCTACTTGTGCTTTTAAGAAGTCAGATTCAGTTATCACTCTGACATTATCGTCTTCCAAGGATTTTACTTTGTCTTCCAAGTCCTTCATCCTGCGTTCCTTACGTTCTCTGTAAGCTCTTTGGGCGGCTCTATTCTGGGCAGTTCTCTTTGACTTGGGCTCTGTGTCTATAGGTTTTCTGCCTGGCTTTGTGTGAAGTCTTTTGTCATCATGGGACTCTGGGGACATGGAGCCCGAGTTTGGGGAGTCTACCGAAACTTCTGAAATCTGTCTCTTTACTTCCGACATTGTTGAATAAAACAGATGAAATAAAATATATGATATAATAGCGATGCTGCTGTCTTGCTTTATCAGAGTTAGAGGGTAGTGGGATGGAATTAGTAATCAAGCGAAACTTGAATTGAGCTGCGCACGTAGGAGAGCTAATTATTTAATTATTTGCAGTTTCCAGTTAGCAGGTGGCGAATGGAAATAATGGATGATGTATATTTGATAGTTGATACAGCTATAATGAAAGGGAAAAGGGACTTGAGTTCGATCAGTATGATGAATTGTAAACCTGATGGTATAGACAAGATAAAATGAAAAATATGTTAACAGATCGGACAGTCGTTGAAACAAAACTGGATAAGGAGTTATTATATACTGAAAGAAAGAGGGATGGAAAAGAAATAAGTGACGCACCAGGGATTATAACCCGTGATCGGAACCTTCGAGAGGTTTAGCTTTGGGTGCTTGAAATGCAGAGGGTGCGAGACAACAGTGATTGTGTGAGTCAGATGAAGTATTTGGCAGGGCTTAAAACTCAATTCCGTGAAGGGACCGAACAATTAGGTGCCTTTTACGAGTTGGGTGGCGGAATTAAGGTTGGCTTCATGGAAGGAAGGCGGGAGGCTATAAGCACTTTCTAGACCGTTGGAATCATCTCATAAAGTAGGTACGTACGTACACATGTGGTTAATGTGTGATAACAAGATGTGAACCCTTTCTTGAACTTTGTATTGATGTATGTAGAGTTGGCGTTTGATTTGATAGGGGCATGTACACGGCTGCTGGTCAGATGCGGGGATATACGCTGGTAATAGATTTTGATTTACGTTATACGTTTACGTTCCACTATGCACATTCTATACAGGTATGTTTGTACGAGAGAAAAGGAGCGACATCAGCATGGAGCAACTATATTTGGATGTTTTGTTCATCAAAGACCACATCTGGTTGCCCTCATGCGGTACGGGAGGTTGCAAATCGTATGTACTTGTGGGTTCTCCGCCTCTGCATTTGATTATTCCTAATCCTTATCTTGTTATGGTAGCAATCTCCCGCGTTCTAGACACAAATAGCAGCCGTCTATTTTCCATAGTGGGGGGTGATTTTTGTTTGTACTGCCCTGATGGAATCGATTATCGGCTCGGAGAACGTTGGTTATCCCCGTCGCGCTATAGATGAACGACCAACATACGTATCGATGACAATGTCTGGTACTCAGTTCAGGTCAGTGCCTACAATTAGAGTACAATCAACTTTGGTTCTTGATAGCTAACCAAACATCCATACCTATAGTTGCTTGCTACAATTATTTTCTTAGTTACAATATTGGCTTTTTATTAGGTCTAGCCTGATTTCTAATGTTTCCCAGGAACCGTGTCTTTCATCCGTAACGGTAGTCATACATGACAAAAAACGGAATTATCTGCAGGCCCGCTAATCTCCATGAGACCTTTCCGCTGCCGACCCTGGGCCGAATCTAAAAAAAAATAAAACTGTGCCTAGCCACACTCTCAGAATTGGGATTTGTACTACCATTTGAGATCAATAGAAAATCTATACACTCCCAGAGTGCCAAAACCTATATATAACCTTCTGCAAATGTTATCATTAGGTAAGTGTTGAATGCTATTGCAATTATAAAGATGGCCTACTAACATTATCAGAAAACTTGAAGCTAGATGATACAATTTCTAGCATCTTAAACTCTGATGATTACATAGATATCACCCAACATGTCTTCGATTCAATTCAACATATCAAAGACAATAAGGTTGTTGCATCGGAATATTTCGATTTGTTGGAAGGAACTCGGGCCGTCGAAATGAACAATTCAAGATTGGATACCGGGATTATTTCATTGAAAGACCACGAAATCAATTTCAATACCTGTTTTCCTCAAGATGCTGACACAGTCATCTCCATTCAAAATAAATTGATCCTTTCCTTCACAAGTTGGTTAAATAACAGCTCCTTACCAGCTACTGTATTAAGTTGCAGATATGTTCAAACCATGATGACTAATTTCTTGGAGCAGGCTTTGAATAGTCGCCAGTTGTTGTCTGAAAGGTGCTCTTTAGTGAACCGTCGATTGACAGAACAAGTTGATATTCCTTCAAATACTTTCGAGGCACTTTTGATCAACAAGGTCATGAAGTCCTTTATCATGGGGTTGTGTAAATTCATAGGAACTTGTCTTCAAGTAGCACTCAATGTCTTATATGAAGAAGAAGATTTGACTACTAGAAATATGAATTTCGACTTTCTTCAAAATATCGATACCCGTATCGTTGTCGAAGAGTTAGAATCTAGCATTGCGTGGATCGAAAAGAATGTGAAAGACCAAGAACAATCGAACACCCTCATTCATCAATTACGAGTAATCATCAACTTAAACAAGATTGATGATATTTTCAATATCTCTATTAATTTGTTTCATGAACAACGTCAAGATATCCAGAAGAGAATTGACTTTCTTCAGAAGGGTTTGGAATCAATCACTTATTTGTCAGGTCGTGAATATAAAGGGAAAGTACCTGAAGGTTCATTTTCCAAGTTTGTCCAGTTAGATATTGACAATAAGAACATTCCATTTGAGCTTTACGAAATTTCCCAAGAAGCCTCATGGAGCCAATTGAAGAATATCTTTGAACTGATCCATAAAATCGTGACTTCTGCATCTCAATTAAAATCATATAATCAGCTCAACAACTATTTGCATTTTGAAATTGGTAATGATATTCATAAAATGAATGTGATTGCTAGGGGAATTTTTCAATTGTTTTTGGTAAGAGATAACAAGTCAATTTTCGGTGATCCCAGAGTAACATTAGAAGAGCTTGCAATTGATACAGTAGAGAATATCATTGGCCCAAACACTATATTCTTGAATATGAATGATCAAATTTTGGGTGGATTGAAGGATGACTTGAAAAACATCACTAACGAAAGATTAACCCAAATTCTTCAAGAATTGGAATCTGGTATTTATCATAATATTAACATGTACGGTGCAAACCCATGTCGTCAACAACAATTGATGAATAAAGGACTATTATTTTGGGATAACCTTCAAGTATCATGGGAGTCGTTTGAAGTTGAAATGCATCAGATATTTGGATTAGGGGATGAGTTAATGGACGGTGGGGTTGCCTTATGTGTCAGTTCATTTATTTATTACACTAAACTTAATATGATGATAAGCCTTGCATTCAATGGGATTCCATTGGAACTATACAAGAATTACGAATTCTATTTAATATACTGGTATAATGCATACCTTATACAATTATTGGTCGAACACATTAATGGTAGAATTGAGCAAATTCTTGTTGGAAAGATCAACTATATTGAAAAGACATATCCAAAGAAAATCAAGAAGTTGAAAGCAGGTAGTAAAAAGGAAGCCATGAAAGTAGCCAACCAATACAACCAAACAGTTTATTTACCCAAATTAATTGGTATCCAGAAGTATAATTCACTTTATTTAGTTCCTTCACTACAAGGAATGAATCTTTTAGTGGAAGCTACCAGAATTCATTTGATTGTGCTTTCTTCATTCGGTATGGTCGATTTCTTGAAGGGACCAGAAAACTCATTTGTTTCATTCCAAAACTTATTTGAGTTAAGGTTAAAGCCTTGGTCTAGTATTGGAATTCCAAACTTACCAACTTTCACTCAATATAAAAATTCCCTTGATCTCAAGTTCCTACAGAAACCAAATACCAATCACAAATTATTATTGAAGGTGATTCTTGAAAAATTAGCTAATGCTAAATCCATTTATCAAAAATTATCAAAGGACATCCATGAAAATGAACACTTGAAAGATCAATTTTCTGCTGACTCTCAACTTGATATTTGGTATCAAGAATTGATTAAGGTAACTATAGGAGTTTCCCTTGAAATTAACAATTTGATCGAACTAGTAGAAACCATTGGGCCTGAAGAAATCAATCAATCTAATTTTAAATTGGTTATTTCGGAAGGATATCATAGGTATTTTCCCCAATTTAGCATTACTAAAAGACTGTAAATAGACCAATTACATATTGTTAAATATCGCAGTAGCTGGTTTTGCATACCACAATTGAGAATTTAAACTTGATCAATTGATTCAACTACCTTTTCTAGTTTGGTACTTTCTGTTAAGATAGATGGATTATTCACTTTAATTACATTGTAAATATCTTCCTGTATTTTTCCCGTGGCCATTTTGACTGCTTGCAAAACTGCTCTTGTTTTTTGTAAGGTTTCAATCTGTTTGAGATAATCTTCCTCCATGATGGCGATTATGGGGAGAAATGAATGGTTTGATAATTTAGAATTGATATAACAATCAGAACTGAATATGCAGACAGTTGTTACTTTATATATTACATAACCGTTTCTGCTTACATAATAAAACCTGTTTACATAACGATGGTCAGACTTAGGTAACTTAAATAAGATGACTTATAGCAACAATAATTTCACCCATCATGATGAATATACATTAAGATTAGTTCACATCACTGAAACAACTTTTAGTATACTTTGTTACTGCTTTTGAGCAAATCTATTGACCTTCTGAACAAGAGAATACGCTTTCAGTAAATGATTTCCAAGTCACGTGACCAAGCACCAATCAATTTTCAGTTGAAGTGAGCAACAAATATATTAAAACTTATAGTCTAATACTCAAGGTACTGTTTAATAACAATATACGAAGATGTCCACTTCTATCGTCCGTACAATCAAGAACATCTACTCTTCAGGTATAAGAAGAGCAGCATGGCAAATAGCGAATCTTAACGATACCAAGAGAGGTACCTTGGTAGGTACTGATGACTTTGGTAACAAGTTCTACGAAACCGAAGTTCCAGAAGAAATCCATTTAAGAACCAGATGGGTTGAATACAACTCTTTCGGTATGAAGGTCGATATGTCACAAGTTGAGCCAGGCTGGCATTACTGGTTAGGTTATGGTACCAACACTCGTCCAAACCAGTTGACTGGAGATGAAGTTGCTACTAGAGCCTACCCATTACCAGCCGTCCACAAGACTAACCAAACCAACTCATTCGGTGCTTACGTTCCATACAACACTGCCAAGCCAAAGCACAGTGCCTGGGCACCAGAAGTTAAAGAAAGAGTTTAAGGAGAGACTTCTACCTGGCGAAGCTGCACTTCTCCTGGTGACTTTGTAAAAGAAGAAGTAACGACTGGAAAGTCCTATTTAAGATAACCAAACAGCATTAATGTTTTGGTGGAAGTGATAAAACTTAGCTGTCCATCCACCAATCTTCAATGCACTATACAACAGTGTGCATTACCTCATTGAATAACTTTATATTATTGATATACGATAAACTGAATTGGATTTGTAGAGGTAGAGACACAACACATTAAAAGATGTCGGTAACAGTAAGCATTGTTACCAAGACGAGGACGTATCTCCAAGAATACAAAAGTAATATACTCTTGGCACTCAAAAATGCATCAGTTCCTCAGATTTCGGGACCCAGTAGTGTAGATCAAAGGATGCGACTATTGAAAATTTTCGTATTATCACCATAACGATATGACTAGTAAATTACCTCCTTTAGCATCTGATGCAGTCTTGAAACAATCTGATCCAGTTCCAGATACGTTTGTTGAAGTAAAAGGAATTGACTATTCCAAGGATGAAGCTTACAATATGAGAGCTGTTGATTTAATCAACTCTATGAAGAATATGGGATTTCAGGCTTCATCGGTAGGACAATCTTGTGACATCATTAACCAAATGAGAAGCTGGAGAGGAAAGCATATCGATGACTTGCCAGAACATGAAAGAGGAGGAGAATTTGATGACGAAGGAAATCAAAAGTCTACTATTTTCATGGGGTTTACTTCAAATTTGATCTCTTCTGGTTTGAGAGATACATTAAGATATCTTGTTCAACACAAGATGGTAAGCGCTATCGTAGCCTCTGCTGGTGGTATTGAAGAAGATTTAATCAAGGTTTTGGCTCCTACTTACATGGGAGACTTCTCATTACCAGGTAAAGGATTAAGAGACAAAGGGATGAATAGAATCGGAAATCTTTTAGTTCCAAATGATAATTATTGTAAGTTTGAAGAATGGATTGTTCCAGTGTTAGACAAATGCTTAGAAGAACAAGAAGAAGCCATGAAGGAGCTTGGACCAGAAGGATTGAATTCTGATTCAGCAGCTGTATGGACTCCATCCAAGTTAATCGACAGACTTGGTAAGGAAATTGATGACGAATCCTCGGTATTATATTGGGCTCACAAGAACAAGATTCCAATCTTTTGTCCAGCATTAACTGATGGGTCTATCGGTGATATGTTATTTTTCCATACTTTCAAATCATCTCCGCAACATTTGAGATTAGATATTGTTGCAGACATTAGAAAAATCAATTCCATGTCTATGGAGGCTTCTAATGCCTCTATGATTATCTTGGGAGGTGGTTTAGTCAAGCATCATATATGTAATGCTTGTTTAATGAGAAATGGTGCAGACTATGCCGTTTATATTAATACCGGACAAGAGTTTGATGGTTCTGATGCAGGTGCCAGACCAGACGAAGCTATCAGTTGGGGTAAGATAAAGGCCGAAGCCAAATCCGTCAAGGTTTACGCAGATGTAAGTGTGGTCTTCCCATTAATTGTGGCTGCCACTTTTGCAGCTGAAAGACCACGGAAATAATTATGATAAAACAAGTATATAAAGATAAATACAGACAAGAAGACAAAAGATAGAGGACAGTTGAAGACAAGAAGGTACAAATAGATTTGAAGTTCAGAATACAGCTTCGTGACCCTTGATCTTTTTGGACTGAATTTAGCCCTAAGTATTCACACAACATTTCTATTCACTTCTTTGTGATCCGAGTAAATAAGTCCGCTGTGTTCCTAAAATAGGCATTATCTGTTGCGAAGGAGATAGAAATGTAACTGAAGTGCACCTTTTGGTACTATTGCCTATTCTATCAACGGCACCGATTACGCACTGTGGATGCGAATGTGACTAATTAGGAATTGAAGCAAGCCCCACCGCGTTCCAATATATAATTGACGAACTATCATTACCTATTAGTTCGCCAATTGCAATCCACACCAATGTCTGAACAAGATTTCGACCAAGTGCTTAAAGGCATCCAAAATGCTTTAACTATGTTTGAAAATGCCAAAACAAAATCCTCCTCCACCAAAGAATCCAAAACCAATGAAGTAGCTGCATCTACTGCCAAAAGCGTCGCCACCAGTACAGTTAAGACATCTAAACCTTTGGAAGAGTATGCCCACCAGTATATCGACTTTACCTACCAGAACCCTACTGTCTATCATGTCGTCCAGTCCTTTTCTACCCAACTTAAAGATGCAGGTTTCAAATACGTAGCTGAGAGGGACAGTTGGTCATCATTACCTCCGGGTAAGTATTTTACCACTAGAAATGGGTCTGCATTGGGGGCCTTCGTGGTTGGTAAACATTGGACCCCAGAAAAGGGTGTTGGTATAATCGGGTCTCACATTGACTCTTTACATGTCAAATTAAAGCCAAACTCTACTAAGCTGGATGTTCATGGTTACGAATTATTAGGAGTTGCCCCTTATGCTGGTACATTAGGATGGGTCTGGTGGGATAGAGACTTGGGTCTTGGTGGTAGAATTTTGACTAAAGATTCTAAATCGAAGAAAATCGTTCAAAAGTTGGTTGATTCTACTCCTAACCCAATTGCTCATGTTCCAACTTTAGCTCCCCACTTTGGTGCTGCATCAGCCAGCT
This sequence comes from Suhomyces tibetensis, assembly GCA_030570835.1. Lineage (NCBI taxonomy): Eukaryota > Fungi > Ascomycota > Pichiomycetes > Serinales > Debaryomycetaceae > Suhomyces > Suhomyces tibetensis. The sequence goes on from JAJLWT010000034.1 coordinate 61,724, forward strand.
TCAACCTTGAAACTAACGCTGTGCCAGTGGTTGGCTTCTCTACTGAACAAGAAGAACCTGCCACTGAAGCTGAAAAGTCTTCACCATTATACGGTAAGCACTCATTGAGATTGTTGAGATACATCGCCAAATTGGGTAATGTTAATGTGGAAGATATCTTGCAATTAGATTTAGACTTATACGATATTCAGAAGGGTACTATTGGTGGGTTGAGTAAGGAATTCTTGTTTGCCCCAAGAATCGACGACAGAATCTGTTCTTATGCTGCTATCAACGGTTTGATCGAAGCAGACTCTGATTCATTACTTGAATCTGATTCTTTCTCCTTGGTAGGTTTATTCGACAACGAAGAAATTGGCTCTCTTACAAGACTGGGAATCAAAGGTGGCTTAATTGAACTGATTATTGGTAGAGTTATTTCTACTGATTATTTCAACGAGGATGCACTTGATGTTCAAGAACAAATTAGATTGGCATATGCCAATTCTATCATCATATCTGCCGATGTCAACCATTTATTGAATCCTAATTATGAATCTCAATACTTGGAACACCACAAGCCACTTCCAAATACTGGTATATCTCTTGCATTAGACCCTAATGGACATTTCGCAACCGATGCAATTGGTGTTGCACTCATGGAAGAAATTGCCAGAACCAATGGTGATAAGCTTCAATACTTCCAAATTAGAAACGATTCAAGATCCGGAGGTACCATTGGCCCTGCCATTTCGTCCCAAACAGGTGCTAGAACTATTGACTTGGGAATCCCTCAATTATCTATGCATTCGATTAGAGCCACTACAGGTAACAAAGATCTCGGATTGGGACTCAAGTTCTTCAAAGGTTTCTTTGCAAAATGGAGAGAAACCTACGACACGTTCGCCGATTTATAAACTCTATTTCATAACAAAAAATGTAAACAAAGTTTCTCTTACAACTTCTGCACACACTGTATTAAGTAGATTTACTGAATTTCGAAATTCTGTTGGTGAGATAGGGTAACACATGTGTACCAAATAAAACTTATTTAGTCACTTGTGCAGTACAAGCCTTTTGATTAATTTATGTGGGGTATGGTTACTATATTCCATCTGATAGTAAAAGAACTAGTATAATTATGGGTGAAGTGGGTGTCGTATCACGTTGCTTCTTAACTATCCGACATTTGGGCCTCGTTGCTTCGCCATCTCGATACTTCGGCATAGTTGGTACTGATTATCCGGCAATGGGCATCTGCGCGTCAGCCGTTCGTAAAGCTTTATCGGTACTGCATATGGCCACATTTGCATTTCCTTTGCCACGGCACATAACTTACCAACAAAATCATTTTAATCGGATATCACGTGACTACAAATCCCGTCACTCAATTTGATCCTTTAAAACAAAAACAACACCACTACAAATCAAGGCCAAATAATTTTAGCAGTGTGAACAATGGGTATGTAATTCTTGAGATATAGCTACGGACTCCTCTGATAGCCAACGGTAATTGCTGTTGGCATTGTCACGATTCAATTCCTGTAACCAATTCAATTATACTAACAATTTCTAGTTCCTCCCAAAAAGATGAGCTTACAGGAGTTCTTCAATAATATGTGTAAGTACAATTGCTTCAATTAAAAGATTCCTAGGTGATGGTACTAACTAATTATAGCCTATGGTGACTCTTGGGCAGATGATGATATAAATATGGCGTCTATATCTGTGCCCCTTGAGAAACCCAATCAATTTGGATCACTGTTTTCTAATGATTCCTACCACAACAATTATTCGGGAGGAGGTGGATCAAGATTCCCCCCTGACCATTCCACGGGTGCCCCTTTTATTGTGAAATTATTGAATCTACCAATAACTTCAGATGATGCATTTGTGGAGGACCTCTTCAAGAGCAGATATAGTACTTTTGTCAAGTTTAAGATAGTAGTGGACCCTTCATCTAATATTCTAGAAACCCACATAATTAAGAAAGTTGCCTTCGTTGAGTTGGCATCGCAAGCTGATTTGAATAAAGTGTTGAAGTGGCATGATTTGTATTACAAAGGAAACAGAAGGGTCGTGGTAGAATTGGCCGATTTCAAGGATTTCCAAAACTGTATTCAATTCAACCAACAACACGAACAAGATATCGAACAAATCCAGAAGGATTTTATCGCCAATAAGCATCAACAGCACCAACCTCGCCATATGGCATTACTAGACAATATGGATTCAGATACGTATCACCCTCCTATACGCAATTCGCATACAACCCGATCTCCTTTAAGATCAAACGTACCCATGAATACTGCAAGGAGACTTTCTCAAACTGCTGACCCGTTACCTCCACTTTCGCCCCCTGGCAAAAATAAACCAAACCCATTTGGAGCCGCAAAACCAGTGGATGTTCTCTCTAAACAACAAGAAATTGAGAAGAAACTAATCAATTTAAATAAGACTACCGTGCTGACATTGGGCCCAGATGAGGACTCGGTGAATGCTGAATCAACAATCAAAGAGTTTCACGAAGCCGCTTCTCCAAAGTTAAGGCGAAATTCAATCAATGCATCTCGAAGATCATCCAATGAAGGCCGCAGGCCATCAGTGTCTATCTTGAAAAGACCTACAATTCCAATTCCAGAAACTAAAGCTACACACACAGAAACTGAAATCCCCCCACAAAAACCCAAATTTGTTGCATCTACATCGTCCTCTTCGACTTATGCACCTAATGGTAATGGTAATGGCAACAGTAAGAGCCTTGCGGAATTTTTAAGTGCAAAATGCGATGACCGCCCATCTAGTGGAAGAAATTCCCCTAGAAACAAGAAGAACCCTGCTGTAAAGCCTATAGTCTCCAAACCGGTAATATTAAAGAAAAAGATAACAAGTCCAAAAGTTGAACCAGAATCCCATTTTTCAGATACAATTTCGAAGAATGACGAAATACACTTGAAAGAAGAAACCCAGATAAGCGAGCTCGTTGACATCAATACTGAACCGGCCCCTAAGACTGTTTCCGACGAACTTCCAGTTGAAGAACTTGAGCTGTCAACGCACTCGAAAGAGAAGGCAGAAGAAGACTCCGTTTCTAATATACCAGCCGTTCAAGTGGATGCTACCGAGAATAAACTGGTGAATGTTACTACACCACAAGGTCCTATAGAAGATGATAGACCTAATTTCAAAAAACACTTGAGTGAATTAGTGAGCAAAAATGCTTCCCTATCTAAAGAAAAACGAAGTGGGAATTTCAATAGTCATCCTAATAGAGGTCGTGGATCCCAGGGTTATAGCAGAAGAGGTTATTCAGAGAATGTTAATCCTCACTCTCCTTATTCTTCTCGTTCCTTGGAATCTAAAAGAGACTCATCAGGCCATTCAGAAGATTCTAATGGACACCGCTTTAGTACAAGAGGTAATTTCAAGAATGCTGGAAATAACAACAGATCTCGTTCACCAATGAAAACAAGAGGTAAGTCAGGTAACTTCAGAGGAGGAAGACGTGGAAGTGTTGAAGCAACAAATGAATCTGAGACATCACCCAAAGTTAAAACCAGCAAGCTGGCCTCACCCAAGGATGCAGATATACCCAAGGATCACGATATACCCAAGGGTTATGGTGTACCCAAAGATAATGGAGCTCAAACCGATGTGGGTAAGAGTACAAATGTTGAGGTCAGCAAACCAAAAACTGAAGCAAACGGGTCTGCTAATACTGATGCTTACAACATTCTGGATAAATCAGCGGATCCAAAATCTAAGTCAAAGGATGAAGTCAAAGATTCTAGGGATGCAATTGAAGAAGGTAATCAATCAGTCCCATCTTCTACTCCCCAACCAGCTACTAGAGGAAATAGAGGAAGAGGACGTGGATGGGTACCTCGTGGGACGTATAGGGGGCTGTCAAGAGGAGGGTCTCGAGGAAATATCAGAAGTCGAGGTTATTCCAATCTTCAGTATGTGAGAAAGAAAACTCAAGAAGAGCCAGCGAAATCCGAGGCAAGTACTTGAGAATTTCTATAATAATCTTGAGGCTTATTGTTTAAATAAAGTATTATAATTTTGTTGCAATCGGGTTTTAAATGAAGTTATAAATGTGTAGCTTATAATGAGATATGTATGATGAATGAAATGTTATCGTAGATTCAAGAAATAGTCTACTAGACAAAGTACTAGATTTGAAAATATCTTATATGTTCCAAAGATATACATAACTAAATAACTAAAACATCAGTAAATATAACCCAGAGAGGAAATAGGGTCGACAGATATTAAAATTTGTAATGATCATAGAAATTTTCAGGATCTACTAATAATAATTCTAAAGATAAATTTGAAAAGAAACAAAGAATGGGTTAGTAGGTGCAAGGGGAGGATAATAGAATTTTGGACTTTATATGACGAAGGGTCGTTTTGGATATTATGTTAGTGGATGGGTTTCATTTTATTCATGAATTATTTGCCAGTCAATAATGAGGGATTAGATTAAGACCTGTTTGATTATAAAATTCCACTATCTCTTAATGAATTCTCCAAAATAGTTTCTCTGACAGCCGCAAAAACCAATTGAATATTAGATGTATCAGTTGCTTGAGTGACATGAGGATAAATATTTAAGCCAGATCTATTGACTTGGGTGAATCTCCATAAAATGTATTTAGCAGCTTTATTGATATTATTTCCACCTGTATAATCTGGGAATTGAGCTTCTAAAGGAGAATATGGTAATTTTTCTGCAAATACATCAATTTTATTCAAGAATAAAACAATTGACGTTCTTGCAAACCATCTAGAGTTAACCACGGAATCAAATAAAGTCAATGATTCTTCCAAACGATTTTGACTATTTTCTTCCAATAAAACTTGATCATATTCAGATAATGCAACACAGAAGATTATCAAAGTAACGTTATCAAAACAATGGATCCATTTCTTACGTTCGGATCTTTGACCACCAACATCATACATGTGAATATTCAAACCACCACTCATTTGAAACTTGAAATCAAATATACCCGACGTTTTTTTACGGGTTCTAAGGATATCATTGGTTGAAGGGATGTAATTTGGTTTTGAGATTCTATCAATTTCTGTTAAAAAGTAATGAGTAGAATCTATTAAATAGAAACTGCTTTGGTTTGATTTGATAAAAGATTTTACGGCAGGAGCGGCATAAATAAATTTGATCTTTTGGGCAATATCTTCATCGAATTCTTCTTCAGAATCAATGTTCAAGTTGTAACCTAAAACATCATCCAAATCAGATTGATTAAGTATTGGTTGGACTGGTGCGGATACAGTACCTTTGAATTCCTGTAAACTCTCTTCACTTTTAGCAACATCTTCTTCGATTACTTGTTCATGAGTTGGGGAATTTGGTCTTTTAATTAATTCTGGTTGTAATTCGATAACTGCATTGATGACATTTTTCACACAATCAAGAACATTCTTATAAACGAAAGGCTTATATTCGAATAATTCTTCCTTCGAATAGCCATTTTGATGCAAGATTTTCATTTGTTTTACAATAGTCGATTTACCAGATTCACCTGAACCTAATAATAAGACTTTAACATCCCTGATGCTTGTAGTTTGTGTTTCAGTTACTATAGGGGCGTCTGGCTCTTGGCTTCCTGCTGGAAGCTTTGGGCTACCAATATCAACCTCACTGGCATTACTAAATCCATTGGAAGCAGGTGGCTTTTCTAATTGGGTACCATTTGATGAGCTGGTGGAGGTTTCTTTCTGATTTTTGGTACTATCCTTTAAGGCTTGCTTTTGATTTTGACGTTTGGCATTTGTATCAGTTCCAGATTTTTTAGAAGTGGAAGGAGGTTCTTTTGAAAAGCAAGCACCCATTATTTACAATATAATGGTTGGTTGATTTTTTTTTGTGAATATTTGCAAATAGGAAGGAAGGGTGATATAGTTATTTTGTTGATGAATATAATAATATTTAACAGATCGAAATCTATTATATGTATAAATGGATGATGTTGATTGAAGGGTGATATATGGAGCAAATTCTGGTATTAAATTGTTGAATAAAGGCTATGGTTCATTATATCATTCAAATTTGCCTTGATACATTCCACTTTCGACTGGATTGACTTAGCTTCTGTCAATTTCATTTTGTTAGTGTGCCGAAACAAACAAACAAAGAATAAACTGTAAAATGTAGTTGCATAATGCGATCGTCAAATGCTCGATAAAATTGAGAATACGAGCAGGGGGGAATTTACAGGTTGGACTTTCGATTATCTACCTATTTAGTTATCGTTAAGCGATGGACTGTTACAATTGGCAAAAACCGGTTGCCTCTTAGTTGATATTAATTCACGATTAATAATTAATGTGTATTTACTTAATAGTGGAATAACCAACAAGGAGATAGGATATGTCCATATCCAGTTGTTTGTGGCTCGCATATATATATCACTTCCAAATGTTATAAATACAGCATGATACCCTTTCCTTCTAAATATTTTTTTTTGTTTTACAGTTCTTCATTGAGCTTTGTTTTCTATCAACCATTATTCCTACTCATTCATTTGTTCAGATTGTACGTCTTTAACCGAATCTCCAATTTCTTCTTGCTCCTTATCCTTCAATTGTTTACTTAATTTCGCTTCGTCTTGTAATCTCTTTCTTTCCTTTCTCCTTCTTTTCTTGGTTTCGAATTCATGCCATTCTCCCTTGATATCTTGCAAAAAGTCCAATGGAGCAGGTTGTGGATCTTCGGTGAAATATGGATGTTTCAATGCTTCCTCAGCAGTTAATCGTGTACTTGGATTCAATGAAAGAAGCTTTTGTGCTAAATCAAAACTCTGGGGAGATAAAACTTCTTGGTATAATGATTCGAATTTGCTTTTAATGTTAATTTTAGGCTTGAGCATCTCAAACCACGGTAAATTTTCAATTTGTGGCCAATCTTCAACATTTGGTGTTCCCATAACATTGAAAATTTTACACAATTGCCCTACTTCATCAAATCCTTGAAAAGCTGCTATCTTGGTATAAAGTTCAATCAACAAACATCCAACCCCCCAAACATCAACTTCCCTTCCATAATCAGTAGACCCTAATAACAACTCAGGTGGACGATACCATATAGTAATCACTCTGTTAGTATAATCTGGACTTTCTTGATCCTTGACTACTTTCATGGTTCTTGCTAATCCAAAGTCAGCAATCTTGAGTTTTCCGGTACTATCAATTAATATGTTGGATCCTTTAATGTCTCTATGAATAACCCTCTTTTTGTGTAAATAGTTTAATCCTTCCATTAATTGTTTGAAGATGTATTTCCGGTGACTTTCTTCCAACTTTAAATCTGGATGAGTCAACAAACCTGTTAAATCATGATCAACATAATCAAAAACCATATATATTTGGTTATGTTCCACCATCATTTCTAATAGTCCAATAATATTTTCATGATCAAATGATTGTAACAACTTAATTTCTCTTAATGCCGTAATTGGGAACATTTCTCTTTCAGTTTCCAACCTTAATTTCTTTAATGCAACATGTTCATCTGTGATAATATTTTTAGCTTTATACACCTTCCCGTAAGTCCCTTCTCCAACTTGTTGAACTCTTTTGTATATTTCGGAAAACTTGGTTACTTTGACTGAGAATATTTGAGACTTACCCAACTTTGAGGGTTCTGGGATTCTTTCAACTGCATTCCGATCATACTTTGGTGCTGGTCCTCGATTATTATTGAAATATTGATTGTTGCTATTTTGATTATTATTATATGATTCTCTACCTTTATCGAACCTTCCTCCACGGCTATTATGGAATTTATCTTGCCCAGAGGTACCAAAGTCTCTCTTCTTTCTAAAATTCCTCGGCTCTGAAGGGGGTAACGGTCTTTTGGATCCTATGGAAGGTTCTGGTTCATTGTTGTTATTTTTATTAGTATAGCCTTCCTTTGGACCAGGTGGTGGACGACGATTACTAGGTCCAGCGGGTCTTCTTGGTGGTGGTTTATAAGTATCTCCACGAGGTCTGTAATTATCTCTTTCTTGATATCTACGAGGTCCTGAAGGTTTATATGTATCACGCGAATCTTTCGAGCCGTATGAAGGCTTATAATTGGAGGATCTAGGTCTCTCGTAGTCCCTGCTAGATCTTGGACCTGATGGTGGGGGTCTATACCTATCGGACATGATAATCAAGATATGGCTTGCTGAAGGGTAAAGAAAAGTGTTGATTTATATGCAACAAATAGATGATACAAAATTGACTTTCACGATTTGAGGTTCAAACCTTAATGATCGAGATTATATTGCTGAACTTGAACAACCAGATTAGTTACCAAACGTTTCACTTTCGATCTATATGCTGGTGATATAGATTCAATGTGAATTAGATGTGTATGAGTTTAAAGAAGGTAGGTTCCCAGGAGGAAGAAAAAATCGCGAAGAAAGTCAGTTACCCGGATCTTTGCCCCTCTAATATACCTATCAAATATAACACAGCAGTTCAAGTATTACGAAATTTGTAGTTTTGTCATTCATGTCATACGCCTTTCTGGGAGTGTTTGGTATTTCTTAGTCCATGTGTCTGAATCATGATTCCGTTGCTTCCAAGGGGTTTACGAGAGATAATAGAGATATCATGATATCGGTGGACCACAGACATTCTCCCGCGAATTTGCCATCCTGCTTATCCGAGTGAGTAGATGACATTTTGTTGCATGCGCTTGCAAATAGTAAGTCCAACATGTTAGGTTATGTGTAGTAGTTGCAGTACCTTGAAGTATTTCATTTCACACAAACACGGCTGGTCGTTTGCACTTTGGGCGTCTGACATTACTCAAGTTGTCCTGTTCAAGAAAACAGTTCATTTTGACTATCTTCTTGTCTTCAATATTATAATCATCATTTTTAGCACCATCATTAACATATTGACCATTCCGATTTAAATATCTTCCTGTTGGATTAGGTTACTACAAGTTATAGAGGAAAGGAAATTCAAAACAAAAAAGAACAATCAGACAAACAATCAAACCTAGAAACATCGACATGGACTTTTTATCATCATTTTTATACCTTTGGGACCAGCAATTTATCCTTATTAGAAAAACCCACATTTAACCGACTTTTGAAATGCATCATTTCCACTCATGTATCAACTCTCAGAGTCACACTGCAGTCATTTAGGACCCATTATATGTTTTGATAATAGTTGTAATCATTTTAACTTATTTAACCACGATTACTTTTGGAGTTGTTGATAAACCATGACAACAAAATTAAATTAATAATATCGATAATTTTAAACCTCATGGCTGAATTACAAACTCCGGGTAAGGTGCGATACTGCACATAATAACAGGTTCACGTGATACCAGTTTGTTTTCATAAGTTATCAGAATAGTCTTTTGGGGTGAGGAAGATTAAATTTTATAAAATCAATATTTATTTGAATTAATAATTTTATAACAACCATGGTAAGTTTTGAATTCCAATTTGTGGATCATTGCCTTTGTGCGAAGATAATGAAGCTGCAAAAAAAATTCCAATTCTCGTACTAACCAGACTATCATCAATCGGTGCTAAATTGATGGTGGCAAATGTCCCTTCAAAATAGCTCGCATAGATTGATAGTATCAGATTGGAAGAGTAGCACACATCAGTTTTGATTTAGTATTGGTATCGGCATTCTTGGCAGGTGTTAAGAGAAATACAGGATTAACACCTAATGTGGGATCATTAGAAAATGACAACTTCCAATACTACTCCACCAAATACCTCGATTTAGGTGAGAAGATCTTTGATTATAGTGCTGCATATTTTGGATCTTCTGAGTACTTCAAAAGACACTAAACTACCAATTCAACCGGCCTATTTCGACCCTTTGTCTGACCGTGACCAGTAACTAACTAGTCATCTAAGAGCTTGAATTTAGACTATTGGATGGTGTGTATGTAATTGATTTTTGTTTAGCTATGGTTTTCTTGGGCATGGTCTACGTTTATTATTATCATTATTATTTGTATTGGGTGTTATTCGGGTATTATACGATATACTCAGTTCTGGCCACTTGAACCCATCACTTCTTTATTTTAATTTAGCATTAATGTATTAATTGATATTGCAAAATGTGGCAATATATCTGCCCCTATAAGAAAACATATTTATTTTGAGTACCTATCTCTTATTCATGAAAAAATTAACATGACTTGGCATTGAGGTATAAAGACTTCAACAGTTCAAGAGCTTACTCAACAGTAACAGACTTTGCCAAGTTACGAGGGAAATCAACATCGATTTCTCTGTTAACAGCTAACCAGTAACTCATCAATTGCAATGGAATAACATTTAGTAATCCTTGTAAACAATCAACAGTTTCTGGAACTTCCAAAGTGGCCAAAACCTTATCAGAAGAAATAATTTCATCACCTTCATTACAAATAACAATTGGTCTTCCGTCTCTGGCAGTGACTTGTTCAATTGCCGACATAACCTTAGGGAATAAGGAATCCTTGGTAGCAAAGGCAATGATAGGTAATTTGTCATCAACTAAAGCTAAAACACCATGCTTCAATTCACCGGCTAACACACCTTCAGAGTGCATGTAAGAGATTTCCTTAATCTTCAATGCACCTTCTAAAGCAGTTGCGAATTGGTAACCTCTACCCAATAACAATAACGATTTTTGAGAGTTCAAGTTCTTATCACACAAATCTTTAATCTTGTTTTCCAATGACAACACTTTCTTGATTTGTTCTGGAATCTTTTGTAAACCTTGAATAATTTCTTCGTGTCTTCCAACTCTTCCAATGGAGTCATTGGACAAGGAAAGAGCAAACATAACCAAGGCAATGTATTGAGAAGTGTAAGCTTTGGTTGAAGCAACACCGATTTCTGGACCAGCATTAATATGAACACCACAGTGGGTTTGTCTTGACATGGAAGAACCAACAGAGTTAACAATACCAACAGTCAAAGCACCTCTTTCCAAACAGTATTGTAAAGCCAAGATAGAATCGGCAGTTTCACCAGATTGAGAAACAAAGACACAGGTGTCATCTCTGAAGACTGGGGATTTTCTATCAAGGAAATCAGAAGCCAATTCTACTGAAACTGGGATCTCAGTCAATTCTTCAAAAATTGATCTAGTAGCCAAACATGAATGGTAAGATGTACCACAAGCAATCATAATGATTCTTCTGCATCTTCTGATTGTTGGCAAGAAAGATTTCAAACCACCCAAGTTAATTTTGTTGTTTTCGAAGTCAATTCTCCCTCTCATGGTATTGAAAGTTGATTCTGGTTGTTCAAAAATTTCCTTTTGCATGAAGTGTTTGTAAGGACCCTTCATAATTTCGTTTAATTCCATTTCTAAAGTTTGGATTTGTCTGGTAGTAGAATCCCCAGCACTCTTCTTGGCTCTGTGGATATGTAATTCACCATCATAAATGTGAGCAAAATCATCATCTTCCAAGAACAAGACCTTCTTGGTGTGTTGGACAACAGAAGCGGGGTCAGAAGATAAGAAAAATTCAACTGGCATTGGAATACCATCATCGGCCAAGAAAGCTCTAGATTGAGCGGTTCTCAAGTTACCATGTGCTGGTAAAGATAATAATCCACCCAAATCTTGTTGATTGTTGGCGGTAGTTGGTTCTTGGTTGGCATCTGGGAATTCAACATCAACGAAATCAACCTTCAATTTCTTTTCAGTCTTAACACCGATTAATAAGGGAGAACCCTTTCTGGTGGCGCATACTTCACCTGGAAAGTGAGTGGATTTGACTAACAAACCGTAAGAACCTTCCAATTCATACAAGACTTGCTTGGTAAGCATATTTAAATCAAGAGCGTTTCCAGCTTTTAAGTTTGTGTCATAAACATGTTTGAATAACTTGGCAATACATTCGGAATCAGTTTCGGATTCGAATTTAAAACCCTTTGAAACCAACAAAGTTTTCAATGCTTTGAAATTGGTGATAATACCATTGTGGACAACAAGAAATTCACCTTTTGGATCAGATCTTACAGGGTGACAATTTTGTGTTTTTGGTTGACCGTGGGTAGCCCATCTAGTATGGGCAATACCAACGTGGTTGTCGAAGACAGTTGATCTGTCGATGTTATCGTCAATTAATTTTTGCTTCAAGAACTTGACTTTACCGGTAGTCTTGACGATGAGAGGTTCGGAATTATCACCATCGACGGCTACACCTGCCGAATCATAACCTCTGTATTCTAATCTTTGAAGACCTTCAATAAGATTGTCTACAATTTCACCTCTGGTCTTGTCGACCAAGAAATTCACGTAACCGAAAATACCACTAGAAGATGTTAGTAACTTGTGTTGTAAGAAATAGGAAGCAATAAACCTCATGAATGGCCACCTATGTGAACACATCAAATCAACACGCCAAATCAACACGACGTGTCAACAATGCCATGTTCATCTACCGGTCTTATCATCGTGATTTCCACGGCTCATACATACCACATGTTAACTTATTATAAGGAAAAGTAAATAGATGATCTGGAAAGAAGTTGTTCACAATTAAATTTTCTGCTCCGAAAGGAATTGGATGTTGGAGAAGGAGTAGTATATATGGGACTTTTGTGTAACGCTAATGATGCCGATGAATTAACGATTGAATTTCGATAAAATAATCACCTTTTTGAAACCTCAATCTTGTGAGATATACTTATACTACTGTAGAGGAAGAATGTGCTACTTGAGAATGAAAAGTTTTAATCCGAGTCTATATATATACATACGTGTTTACTCACATACATTAGCATATCAATCAGCGGCATGTCATAGATTTGGTGTGTGAATATGGTTTGTTTTGGTTTTGTGAATGCTGATTTTGTGTCCGAAAAGAGTGTTTCCAAAAGAGAGGCGTATCCCTCTCTTAAATGGATTTTATATTTAAGAAAGATCATTCATATAGAAATACTTGTTCTACAAGATATTTCAACTTGTTGTGATTCGAATTAGGTAGCTGAACATCCGAAGTTAATTCCTCGAAAAATGCCTTCATTCGACCAATTTTCCGTTTTTTCATACCATAAACTTAACTACTTTAAGGCTCGTATTTCATCCCTTTCCTACCATTCTACGATTCTAGGCTATGCTGTCATTCAAATTTTTAATCTAGGTACACCTGTCCCATTTCCGGATTCTCCAATTAGATGTACTATTTAGGACATTATGTAAATAAATAGAATCTCGTTCCTTCTATATATAACGGCGCACGAAAACAACTGTCCATTCACGTATATAACTCACCAACTTACATGCATAGAACCTGGATGAAGCATTATGGTCCCTGATCACACCCTCAAGTCTATAACGAGAATGTACATCACTGTGTAAAGAATATTACCTATGAGCTCCCAAGTTTGAATCCGTAATTTTCATGCAACTTTGCCCTAGCAGAAATTTTTCTCTCCTTTTTGGATTATTCTACGGAGACCTCCGTCGGCCATGAAATAATCTGCTAGTCCAACATATCAATACTAATATTGCATTCTTCGCATCTATTGTCTATTAAGTAACATCTCTTTTCTATGGAACCCTCGAACATGGTACCTTACTATGCCAATTAATAAAACGTTCTCAGCTGTTGCAGCCCCCTTAAGTACAGGGCTAAATTGGTCCGATTTCTATTGTGCAAAGGCGGGGAAAAGGGAGGCTTTTTGATATCATTCAAATTAGTTACGTAATGTAGAGTCATGTAGTATCTACTAAGCGACACAGAGCATCGCATCCAGCTACCCAAGATATCGATGAGCCACCAAAAGGCACCCATCACGTGATACTTCTCACCAAAGAACTCAAACATATCAATCTTTATCTTGAGTACATATAAATCATCAAGAAGTATGTTGATCAGATCTGGTCTATTTCGTGGGACTGGTTCCCTCAAGCCACCATGCTGTGCTATATCTAATTACCTTACCAGACGCTATGTCTCTCAATCGTTCATACGATTCAATACAACCGGAATTACTAGAAAGCCATTGAAGAAGAAGGCAACAATACAGAAACTTAGAAGAAGCGACCCTGTATTTCTCAACGAATCGACCAGTTATATCTTATCACTATTAAACGAGAACAATCCCGGATACTCTGCATCCAAAACGTTGGAGAAATATTTATCTCCCGTCACATCTGTTACGGTAGGAGATTCAATTGATTTGGAACTGGTGTTGGGGTCCATTCAAGGTTATGAATATCAGATAATAGTGCCCGAGGAAGTCATAAATATAAGATTCCATGAGAAAGACTTAATGGTACTTTCTAACGGTACTCTAGTTGGTTGGGATATCACTGAGGATGACATTATTAGAAATTTCATGCCTTTGGTGGATTCTTCTATAGATGAAAAATATCCGGTGGAGTCGGAAGAAATGGATTGGATAGAATTGAATTCATTGCCAAGTAATCCGTTGAATAATGGAAATTCGTATCTTCAAGGAGAAATCATGGTTATTCAAGGTATTACTAGTGATAAAAAAATGTTGGATAAAGCAGCATTTGCTATTGGGATTTCTAGATCCACAAGATTATCTATATTAGAAAATAATTTCGAGGAACATTTACAACTTACAAAAAAGAACTCCCAATACTTAACTCAAGGATTAAAATTAACTGCTTCGGAGTCAGAATTTCTAAGTTCTACAGGAAAGTTATTCGCATTACGAGGTAAATTAAATTTATACAGTGAGTTAATTGAAACTCCAGATTTGTATTGGAGTGAACCTACATTGGAGAAGATCTATAACTCTGTATCCAAGACACTTGATATCAATTCAAGAATTTCAATTTTAAACCGTAAGTTGGATTATGCAACTGAAGAGCAACGTGCATTCTTAAGTGTGCTCAATGAGAAGAAGAGTACGCGTTTGGAATGGATCATTATAATTTTGATTATGGTGGAGGTTGGATTTGAATCTTTTCATTTTTATGAAAAATACGGTGGAAATAATCCCAACGAAGAGAAGTAGTGTACTATAAATTTAGAATCTCATGTATATAGCTTAATTTTAGTAATCTTCATATATCAATAATACAATGCTGCATTGGAAAATTTCCAATTTTGGATGCGGAAGAAAAATTGCAACCATGTATTTGATACTCAAAACCACAAGTTGAAAAGCTCCTTAAAACATATGAATGAGACGACTCATGAGTGAAGTACATCTCATTGTGTGTGTCTTGTGTGTGTGTATTTGTATCTTTTTTCAATTTGTATCAATATTTTTTGTGTAATTATTACAAAAATCTATGCCAATGGTATTATAACAATGGTAATTTATTACTTTATGAATCCTCAATTGTAAAAGTAATGGGTACTGTTGCAACTGTATCATTCTTCATATATAGTTCAAAAATTCGTTCAGTTTCGAAATTATGAGCTTACAATTTTGAATACTCCGCTGCATCAGGCAAAATTCATTCTCTCGACTGTACTGAGTGATTTTTCGATAATTACTCCATACGGTACTTTTCATCCAGATGATATTAGAACAGCTTTGAATGGACAATCAATTCTTAAAGTTTCATCTAATTAGGTTTATTAGTTGGTGAATTTAGAATCATATTTGACGGAAACATTATTCATCTTTCTGCGGACGATGAAGTTTACGCTACATTTCAATTGATGCTTCTTATCTTGCTGGGTATTCTTACGTAGAATGTACCATTTTCTTTAACTTAGAAATGAATGCATTTATAGCCGATAGAAAGTTTATGTTTGATTACCTGTTAATGCTGGAGGATCTTCCCACTAAGCTGATTTTGAGGAAGCAAAAAATATGGATTCCACGTCATAGTCTTTTGAATGAGGTACATAACTCAGCTGGTATTACTATTCAGCTTATCTACTATCCAAGAATTTTCCCCATATAGAACATGTTCACTTGCTTAGTGGTGTCTGTCCTGGTGGGATAATAACTGGAATTTTATCCTTTTTGACTGATGAATAATTAGATTGATCAAAATTTAAAGTCAAGGTAACTAATGACCTGAACATATTCTTTAACCCTAAAGCTTTCGATGTAGTAGATAATAAATTAGCATTTCCAAGCATAACCAAAAGACTTGAAGCTACTATCGGCGCAGTGTCAGAATGATTTGAAGAATATCCGACGGTACAAAGGAAACACTTTATTATGGTTGCAAATTTAACTTTGGAAGTGTAATTCAAAAGTCATTGGGAAAGTATTTGAGTGACATTCTTGGTCACGATTCTTCCGTCGATAATGAAGTTGAACATGTTTAGACCACAAGCTTCTGGGAAAAGACCTATGCCCCCACAGCTTCTAAAACTTCATCGCTTATCCAATCGGTAACTCGCCCAAAATAAATGTAATCGTTTCAAATAATTTTACAATCACCAAATGCGAAGGAGGTTACAACTGACCAGTTCATTTCACTACTTCCAGTCCTACTACCACATTCGAGGATCCTGCTACAGGTATGCAGACTACACAAGATCAACTGAGATCTATCGTAGTGCGTTCGGAAATTACGGTTCCATTTTGTAACTCCGACACCTTTTCTTATCAAGTTTCAGTCCGCCGATCCAGACCAATTAAGTAATACCCCAGATTATGCAGAGGCTTCCAGGCATCCAGGCTTCCAGCACTGTGCATACCAGGGGGATTACCTTCACATCTGATTCTCCAATTGTTGAGTCTTCGCTAGGAGTCGCCGATCCAACTCCGGAACCACAAACCTCGGTACTTAGCACATGCCCCACTACTGATTGTCCAAAATGATTATCGTCGTTACAAATCGCATTTACTACCGATGCGCCAAGCATCAATTTATCTGCTAACCCAAACATTTCTAGCGATAACGAGAGAACCACCACAAAACCAACCCGAAACCGTAGATCTCAAGCAATAACAATTGCTTTACAAGTAGTACTAGCAAAACGATGACCAATATGGAGATTGTTATACATTATCAGAATCACCAATGGTTAGTCACCAAATGTAGTTGTCAATAATATGTCTGAATGTTCACCTTCACCACAAGAAAGTGGTACCACTTCATCCATCTTGCCGTGGAATAACTTCGAAACTACGCCCAAGGCATTTTGCGGTCAACCCTTACATATTAATTTTCGACATCAAGCCGAGCGAATACTCCGCCATCAACTACCAGTGCCATCAGAACCAGTTCAAATTCCCAGGGCTACCTGACCATTATTCCGGGAATTTATTCTGGAGAAGCCTACAAGTGCAAGAGTATGAAGACCATCATTTGGATTTTAAAAATGGTGACATATACCATTGCTTTTCAAGTTTATACAAGTAAATTATTCAACACGTAAGGAGCGTTTGAATTAACGCCAAAATAATTTTCGATGAAAGCTTTTACAGGTTTTATAATCCACCAATTACTTCCAAAGTTCCTTAACGGAGCTGGCAGGAACAATTGATCATATAAATGTCCCTGCTTGGGTATCGCACCAATAAGGTTACGTCTAAGGTGCGGCATTCTGTATACAAGCGAGCGAAGAAATTTCTTTTTTTGCTATGTTCCAGGAAAGATACGGAAGTGAGAAAAAAAAGACTAGGGTGACATTTCGCATGTTGCGGGCTCTTGGCAGATTTGAGACTTAAACTGCACTGATAACTAAATCTAACTGAACTGATAGTGGCAACGGCGAGGTTTAATTGGACAACTGAGGTTAGGGCGCACTAATTTAAAATTATGAAAACAATAACTGCAAAAAACATCATTCAAGCAAGAATCAAATTTCGATGAGGTGGTGGATTGTAGTCATAGGAATCCCGAAGTTGGATTTAATTGCATAATAATAATTGTCTCTGTACATTAAATAAACGATTATATATACTGAAATTTATCACGTTCTCTGTACATTGAATCCATTTCAAATTATATATAACTTTAATATTTCCCCATATTAATTTTACTATAGTAACCAAGAGTCATTTCAATTCATAACAATTTTTTTCCATTTCATAGTAATCACTTACACATAATAAAGACCCTTTGACATTAGCTTTGTAATAACATACAAATAACTACAAGAAGAATAAACAAGACACTACAAAAGAATCCTTTCATCATACCATACTCCCAAAAGTTCATCCAATACAATAAAAACTAATATTTATACCATGACCATCGGAATACTAAGCCGGAGAGCTGCATTCGAAGAAAACTCTAAATACGATGAATCTATGGTTCTTCTATTCACTATCGCATCGTCCATGATTTGGATTATGGTGCCAGGTTTGGGTTTCTTATACTCAGGGTTGGCTAGAAGAAAATCTGCATTATCAATGATTTGGATTGTCATTGTATCCTCATTCATTGGTATATTCCAATGGTACTTTTGGGGTTATTCATTAGCATTCTCTGATCATTCTTCAAACAATTTTATCGGAGATTTACATTTCTTTGGTTTTAAAAACTTGTTGGGAAGCAAAGACAAGTCCGATTTCCCTCAAGTTGCATTTGCCTTATTTCAAATGCAATTTTTACTTGTTACTTTAGCCATTTTGGCTGGTGCTTGTGTGGCAGAAAGAGGTCGGTTCTTACCTTCCTGTATCTTTCTCTTTTGCTGGGCTACCGCCGTATATTGTCCAGTAGTATACTGGATTTGGGGCGGAGGCTGGGCCTCCAAGTTCCAAGGGGGTGCTCTTGATTATGCAGGCGGTGGACCAGTTGAAATCTTATCTGGTGTTTCTGCGTTCGTTGTCAGTGCTTTCTTGGGTAGAAGAAATGAAACATTAATGATTAATTACAGACCTCATAACATTTCAACCATTTTTTTGGGTACCTCCCTTCTTTATGTTGGATGGTTGTTCTTCAACGGATTCTCATGCGGCAACGCTTCTATAAAGGTACCGTATGCCATGATGAACACTCACTTGACGGCTGCTTTTGGAGCCATTTCCTGGTGTTTGCTTGATTTCAGATTGGAAAAGAAATGGTCCATGGTAGCTGTTTGTTCTGGATGTATTTCAGGATTAGTTGCCGCAACCCCCTCATCGGGAATGATTCCACTTTGGGCTTCTGTCATCTTGGGAATAGTCTCTGGTATTGTTTGTAACTTATCTACCAAAATCAAGTACGTCTGCGGAGTTGATGATTCTTTAGATGTATTAGCTGAGCACGGAATCGCCGGTGTTGTCGGACTATTGTTCAATGCCCTTCTTGGTTCTTCTACAGTCATCAGTTATGATGGAGTTACCGACCATTCAGGTGGATGGATCGATCATAACTGGAAACAATTATACATTCAGATTGTTTACATCTTGGCAACGTCTGCCTATTCTGCAGGAGTAACAGCCGTTCTTTGTTTTGTCATTAATAAGATCCCTGGATTACAATTAAGAATTGACTATAACGCCGAAGAAATCGGAGTCGATGAAGACCAAATTGGTGAGTTTGCCTACGACTATGTTGAAGTCAGAAGAGACTTCTTGGACTGGAGTAATCCAGTGGTCGAAGGTACATCTACCGTGCCACAATCACAAATCCAAACTACTGCACACTCACAAGCATCATTTGTGGAACCAAAAGCTGAGCATCAAGACCCTAAACAAATATATGAAGCAGTACAGGATGCTGAATCATCCCTGTACAACGGTGATGGTAGTTTGGAGAAGGTAGAACAAAAGGTTTAATAGATTAATAAATATCAAAAGTATGAAAGAGATATATCATCATGATTAAGGTGTTGACTGTAGTGTCTGACATTCACCGTTTCAGTGAAATAGGTAATTTGATAGAAGAAATGACGAATTGATAACAAGCTGATACGTATGAATCATCGTACTTCAGTTTGCTATGTTTACCTCTGCATGTTACGTGTCGTAGACGGGTTTCTGATTCTATATATGTAGCCTCCCCTCCACCCTGCCGGCCGAGCGGGACCGAAATGCGAAACCGGTACCGGGATCGCTTAGACCGCAGGAAATATCCTGTTTTTCACAATTAACTATGAGCAACGATCCGCTATATGCACCACCACTCTTTTCCGTTCATAGTTAATAGCCTGACTCATGTTCTATCGGTATGGACACACACTGGTTCGTTTTTTTCTCTTTCTTTTTTTTTTCAGATTTCTCCATACTTTAAAACTGGAGAGACAGCCTGAAAACATTCACCTGATATTTAATAAAAAACTTTTACTTTGGTCATTTCTTTCTTGATCTTACATCTATACCATATCTTTGACTTTGTTCACTAGCTCAAAGATGATGTCCAAATCAAAGAGCTGCCACATGTTGGCACTCAGGTTAACCAGAACCCAAATCAGAACCATCACCAAAACCAATCTTCAAAGTGCTACTATGACTAATACTTCTAACGGTACCTCTAGACCTATTCCATCCCCATCATTCAACTCCTCAGATGTATCTGTTCCTCCACAACATCCTTCCACGAAACCTGCTCGTAAGCAGCAGATTATGGATGACTCATTCATTGGTTTAACTGGTGGTGAAATTTTTCATGAAATGATGTTGAGACATAAAGTCGACACTGTTTTTGGATATCCAGGTGGTGCTATTTTACCAGTTTTCGATGCTATTTATAACTCAGAAAAATTCAAGTTTGTTCTTCCAAGACACGAACAAGGTGCCGGGCACATGGCTGAAGGTTACGCCAGAGCTTGTGGTAAACCTGGGGTTGTTCTTGTGACTTCTGGTCCAGGTGCCACCAATGTCATCACTCCTATGGCTGATGCCTTGATGGACGGTGTTCCACTTGTTGTCTTCACTGGTCAAGTGGTGACCACTGCTATCGGTACCGACGCTTTCCAAGAAGCCGATGTCATTGGTATTTCAAGATCTTGTACCAAATGGAATGTTATGGTGAAGAATGTTGCTGAACTTCCAAGACGTATAAATGAAGCCTTTGAAATTGCTACTTCCGGTAGACCAGGCCCAGTTCTTGTGGATTTACCAAAAGATGTTACAGCTGCCATTTTAAGAGAATCTATTCCTATACATTCAACCTTGCCATCTAATGCATTGAATCAAATCACCAGAAAGGCTACTAATGAATTCACTTTAGAAGCCATAAAAAGATCTGCTAATTTATTGAACATCGCTAAGAAGCCAATCATCTATGCCGGTGCCGGTGTTTTGAACCATGAAGATGGTCCAAAACTTTTAAAAGACTTAGCCGACAAAGCAAACATCCCTGTAACTACCACTATTCAAGGTTTAGGTGCCTTTGATCAAAGAGATCCAAAGTCCTTGGACTTCTTAGGTATGCATGGTAACGCAGCAGCCAACACTGCTATGCAGAAAGCTGATCTTATCATTGCTCTTGGTGCCAGATTCGACGACAGAGTCACTGGTAGCGTTAATAAATTCGCCCCAGCCGCTAAGTTAGCTGCTACTGAAAATAGAGGTGGTATCATTCATTTTGAGATTTCTCCAAAGAACATCAATAAGGTTGTCGAAGCCACAGAAGCCGTCGAAGGTGATGTAACTGCCAACTTAAGAAAATTCATTCCTTTCGTAGATCAAGTCCAATCTAGACCAGAATGGCTCGGTCAGTGTAACGAATGGAAAGAAAAGTACCCATACTCTTACCAAACTGAAACCAAAGGTTCCAAGATAAAACCACAAACTTTAATCAAGGAGATTTCTAAGCAATCTCACACTTACGGAAAAGAAGTCATTGTCACAACCGGTGTAGGTCAGCATCAAATGTGGGCCGCACAGCATTTCACTTGGACCAAACCAAGAACCATGATTACTTCCGGTGGTCTTGGAACTATGGGTTTTGGATTACCGTCTGCTATTGGTGCTCAAATTGCTAAACCAGATGCCATTGTTATTGACATTGATGGTGATGCTTCCTTCAATATGACTCTTATGGAACTTTCTGCTGCAGTGCAAGCTAGAGCGCCAGTCAAGATCTGTGTCTTGAACAATGAAGAACAAGGTATGGTCACCCAATGGCAATCTCTTTTCTATGAGCACAGATACTCTCATACTCATCAATCGAACCCAGATTTTATGAAATTAGCTGAAGCCATGGGATTAAAAGGTGTCAGAGTAACTTGTCAAGAAGAAATGGTTTCCGGTGTCAAGGAATTCTTAGACTACACCGATGGTCCTGTCTTGATGGAGGTTATTGTCGAAAAGAAGGTTCCAGTTTTACCAATGGTTCCAGGTGGTAACGCTTTGGATGACTTTATCCTTTGGGATCCAGAAGTCGAAAAGCAACAGAATTTGCTTAGAGGTGAAAGAACTGGAGGTAAGCACTGATCCTCATCATCTATATACAAACGGAAAATTCTCCACGATCATTATTTGATCACTTTCAGTTCTATACATGAAGAGTTGGTCCGACTTACCTGGATATAAAAAACTTAACACTAAACTCTTTAACTTAATATACTACAATTTTGATACAACAACCAAATGTAAGGCATATATACGATAAAATTTTAATAACGTAATGAAGAAATAAACTGCTTAGTATCCATAGCAAGAGGAAGTTAAATTATTCATTACAAAAATTTATTTCATACATCTTCATTTAAAAAAAAGAAGCCCGATGCGGGGGTCGAACCCGCAACCTTTTGATGTCCTACTTAAGAGTCAAACGCTCTACCGATTGAGCTAACCAGGCGCTTCTTGTTTAACTGTGAAAAAAGAGCCACTAAACAAGATTGATAAGAGTATAATCAGTTTTCCGGCTGTCCGGGCAGATCTTATTTTATTAGCATAACCAGCTTACCCCAGAATAATTACTTTCCCATGATCCATGATTTTCGTTTAATTACGCGTGGAAGCTAAAACAATCATCTTTCACATAATAGGACCAGAGTGAATTGTAGTATATGTCCTCGGTCTTTAGAACTAAGGGGAAAGTGGAATTAAATGCCGAAACTTCCTCTGCTAAATTACAAGATTAGCCAATTGATAGTAGGCCTGGTTATAACAAGGGGTACCAAAATAATGTGTATTAAGAACAATTTTGTAACCTTGATGGCCATGTGATTCAATTAGAAGTAAACATAAGATGTATGGGAATGGATGTTACGTAACACCTCGGAAGAGAGGATTACTGGTCAAACGCACATCCTTTGATCCGGTACATGAAAAAGAAAAAATGAATTCTGGGGAACCATACACAAACTTGTGTATATACATATAAGAGAATCGAACCGAGATAATTAAATCAAAACAGAAATCTTCAAAACTAGCAACAGTATAGCAAATTGATAGCTAACTCTGTAACTGGATCTTTCGTTGCAAGGCAGTATAAGCCAATATATCATGAATAGCGAAGACATGGTTTCCGCTAGCAAAGATAAATCATCTTCCAATATGAAGATGATTACTACTACATCTGGAATACGTGTATCACAAGCGTGTGATAGATGTAGAATCAAGAAGATCAAATGCGATGGACAAACTCCATGCCACAATTGTCAGAAGATAGATTTCGAATGTAAGACCAGTGATAAGTTAACAAGAAGAGCATTTCCTAAAGGTTATACCGAGAATCTAGAGAAGAAGTTACGAGAGTTGGAAGCTGAAAACGAACAATTGAAACTTAAGTATGAAGGAAACGAGGTAAACGAAACTGTACATGATTACGAACATGAAAGCTTGGCGTCGGAGGAGCCAATATCAAAAATACCAAGTAATGTGATAGTACCCACTGGAGCAACCACTGCAAGTATTCCCACAAGAGAAAGTAAAGAAAGGGTGAAATTAGATCACAACATTCAAATAAATAATCCGATTGACCAAATATTCAATCTTGATAATAAGGGAGTTATAATAGGGAATGATAACTTAAATTTCGAATCACAATTTAATCATTTATTAATCAACTTCAATTTACCATTTTTAAAGATCACAAATAGTCACAATTTCTTATTAAATGACCCTAACAGTTATTTATACAATTCATCATATAACAATTATAATCAGTTTCACAACAAAGATCTTGATATTATTTATAACCCTTTGACTGGGAATAATAATACTAATAATAATCTTGATAGTAACCTTGAAGAATTTGGTATTGCAAATAGTAATCGTCTTCCATTAGACGTTTATGATTTATTCATCAAGCTAATAAACAATTTCAAGAAGTTATTCAATAATAAAAGAGAGTTGGATAATCAAATCGTTCAATTCTTTTTAAATTATAATATCTTTATACCGATTTTTGATTATAAGCAATTCATGAATACATACGAAGAATTCCATACGATGTACCCGTTCATATTCACATATGATGACTCAACTATTAATGGATTTAATTTATCCAATAATAATGATTATAAAATTGTGAATGAATATTTGATGTTGATTATTCAAATTTACGGTATGATATCGATGAATGATCCAACCATTAATTTGAATTTATTATTGAATCATCCTGATCCAGGATACGCTAAAGTAAACAAGAATACTAATCCATTGAGTATAAAATCATTATATGATTTTTTACCATACTTCAATGTGTTTCATGTTTCAATTGTTCAATTACAAACCTATCAATTATTTCTTTATTATTCATTAATCACCAATAATAAGGAAAAGTCCTTGGTATTTTCTTCATTAATTAATTCATTTATTGGTATTTTGGGAATCAATTTGAATGCAAAGAACTTGTTTTTCAATGACTTATCATTAAATATCTTGCAGAAAAGAGATAGAGTAAAAATATTTTGGGTATTCAAAGTTTTATTGAAATGCTTTAATTTGAAGTTTGGATTCAAACCTAGTTTAAATACAACAGTTATAAATCCGGTCACAATTGATAGATATTTCCAATTGACACCCGATAAATTAAGCAGTTTATTAGAATCAACAGGTGGTATGCATGATGACTTATTTCAAACTTTATTAAAACCAAGTATCGAATTCTTGAATTTGGTTAATATAATTATCCCATCTTCATTTTCTCCAAATTATTATCAATATTTAAAGCAAGGCAAGAAGAAGAATGATCCAAGAGAGAATAGAGAAAATCATCCTAAACATTTAGATTGGATTCTTAATGAGGATGATGGTGATGGTAATGATGGTAATTTGAATTATAATTTTAATCAATTCTTAACCATCGATAAAAATTTATCCAATTGGAGAATGTCTTTGAAGAAGAAATCTATGAATTTGATTCCTTTGAGTTTGCTGATGGGATTGACTAAATTATCGAATATATCATCCAATGATTTATATCATGATGCATTAAATTTTGATCTTAGTTCAAGCATTACCGAAGAAGGATTAATTAATTACTATACCAATGGATTACCAGATGTGCATACTGCTTCACAGTTAATTAAAATTCAATTAAACTTTCATTATATCGTAATTCGTTCTATGAATTATTTGAATTTCATTGTTGATAAAGAACTCAACTTTACACATTACATAGAGATTTTCAAGATATCTCAAGAAGTACTTAGTTACTTCTTGTTAATCTTTGATCACTTAAATCAAGCAGAAGAGAAATCAAGTGATCCTCATGGATTAATGAGACCCTCGAGTCATGTTATGGAAAGTTTAGGTTTGGATATGGATGAAGATGGATTTGTTATCAATGACTTTTCTGTGAAACGAAGAAGAACTAGTCAATCACATAATAGAAGTAATAATGTGAAGAAAATCATTAAAGAAATCCCAACATCTCCATTCAATTGTATGTTGAATGGGTTATCAATGACGATCATAAATTTGAAGAAAACAATTGTGCTTCAAATGATTTATCTATTGATTTGTCAATTGAAATTCATCAAAAGAAAAGAATATCAATTAATTGGACATTCTACTGAAGTCTTGGGTTCAAGTATTTCTTTATTTATCAAAGTCTTCATTAATTATAAGACCAATGTTTCTAGAGTTGCAACCCATAGAAGCAGGAGAGAAGACGATCTTTTCAACAAATTGATTAATGATCAATTAAAGGATGAGATATTAAGGGATCAAGATGAAAGTGATGACGAGGATGATGATGGTCCTTCCCATAATAAACATAACTTTTACCGTAAGATTGATTGGGATGATGAAGAAATGGATGAAGATTTGAAATACTTGAAGATTTTAAAATTCATCAAATACAGAAGTGATAAGGTAAAAAGCCAGTTAAGCTCCAAAACGAAGACGGCTGAAAATAATCAAATTCCAAATCCTTCTCAGGTAATCCATCACCACCATCATCATCCATATGATTCGCATGAGACTATATCAAAGGTCGCCAATGCCGGTGGTATGGCCAATGACCCACTTGGAAGCAACGTTTCAGTGCCCTCACTGCATCAACCATTCTATGGCCCAGTTTCATCGTATGCATCTCCTACGAAGGATATTACATCATTGAGCAAATTTCCTTCCATAACCAAATTTGAGTACATGCTTGGAGACGACAATTTCGCAGCTCAAAATCATTCCTACAATGATAAGAGTCCTCTGAAGGACGAGGATGAGCTTATCAAAAAAGAGAAATTGGCAATCAATGATCTCATGAGTTTGAGACACGGCAAGGGCTCGTATGGAAAGCAATTCAATTCTAATTCTTAATTTGTATCCGACAAATGGTGGAGTTGTAGATACCACCAATTTAATGGTAAATCAGCAGGTGTAAATAATTTATTATGTAATTTAAGGCTATAACATGTTTATCAGTTCGCAGCAAGCTTCGCTATGTGTAAGACTGGAAGGAAGAGGCACAGCAAAATGCGCAAAAACAACATAATTATTATGGACAAAAGAATCAGTTAGCTTGATGAAGGCTATGTTGGAAAGGTAATATGCTCGATTTGTATTTGCACCCACAACCCCACCACGAGAGAATTTCCTCTAAGCGGAACTGCACGCGAATATTAAATTTTGACCATACAGCACATGATCTGATTTCATCCTCGGTGGGGTGGTGACATGATAAGCCTTGTCGTGTGCATGTCAATGACTATCAATATTTGAGATCGCCCCTTCAAATATCTCCACCCCGCAAAAAATGAACCATATCAATAGTGACACAAATACCATTCCTAGGTGCATCTCCACACTTTTTGCAGATGATAATTCAGATACTTAAGGCACTGAACATCCTAAGAGCCAGAAGTTTTAATAATTAATATACATATTCTTTATATTATGACATATCAAACTTTCAGCGATCACTTCAATAATGCCCCAATGACTCCTATGAAAGATACAGAAGACGCCAATAAAGTCGACTCGTACTTTACCACCCCAAAATCCGAACAGACACCTACTCAAGATAAGTCGACATATGTCAGCAACCCTATCGCCAGTCTCATCCATGAGGAAAAGTACCATAGGTCCACCGATAATTTGCACGTCTCCTTGTAAGCGACCAAGAAAGAATCACACTTTCCCCATCCAAAATGAGCGCTTATTGATAGGATGAGTATTAGCTATGGTTATTAGCTATTAACTTTTATCGTTGAACTTGATTTACGCTGGTCGTATCCGAAATGAAAAATCAAATCCATGTTGTTCTCTAATTAGGGGTGCAAATCCGGTTATGCAAAAGGTTACGTTTATTTTTGAAGTAAATTATTATAACAACCTTCGTGGATATGAGGTATTACTATTATGCCATACATTCCTGTAAGTTTGATATACTTCTCTTTTTTTTATGACCCTTTTTTCTTGTTTTCTTTTATAGTGAAATGAATATCTTTTCGAGTTTACTCTTATACTGTTTCAATGTAACCGGTGGTTCATTCCAATCAATTTCGTCAAGTAGTTGGATAGCCTGTTTATCTGTAGAACAAAGCTGGTTAGCTACTTCAAAGAGTACTTCACTAGCCATATTCCTTATCTTTTTCATTGGATTTGCAGTACCCAATATAACTAACCTCTTTCGTGCCATTTCTCGTGTTTCTGTGGGCACATTCTCAAGACAAGATAAATACTGAAATACTTTTATAACAGTCCCCACCCGGATTACATTGTTAGTATTGATCTGTAAGTTATAAGAGCGGACATATAACCCTCTATAGTTAAATTTGGTGGGGAACCGCACATTGGATTCAAATAATCTTACGAAGACGTTCAATACCATTATATGTGATTTTTGATCTCTGTCAGTATTTTGAGGTGAGATTTTTAGTAATGTCAACAAGTTCTGGAACACAATCGCTCTCTCATCTTCGGATAGGCTGTCTAAAAACTTGTATAGCTGACTAAACGATTTGTTTAGAATTTGGGTATTTGCAGTCAATGCTCCAACAGTAAATACTACCCCTTTCCAGAATTGAAGCGATAATTCCATATATCTCTGTGAAGAATAATTTTGTAAAATATTAGCTCTGTAATAAAAGAACCATTCTTGGAAAAATTCTTTCATTAAGCCCTTGGGTTGACCATTCAATTTTGTCAATAGCATAAATGCTTGAATTCTTATTCGATCCAAAACTTCACCTCCAAGTCTAACTAATTTTGTCTCTGCTTTATCTGACAATTCAAGATCAACTACCTGGTTGATATTCTTATCTAATAATCGAATCATGGATAATCTAATTTTTGAACCAACATCTCCTTGATTGGTGATGGTATAATCGTCTAAAAGATCAATTAAAGTTTGGAGAATCTCATAATTAATACCGGTATTACTATCACAATAATTATCTATCAAGCCTGACCGTACTTCACAATCTATGGTTGTATCAATCATAATATCTATAAATTCCCGTAGTTCACTGTTGTCAAATGTATTATATTCTAGAATGCTATTGGAGAGAATCAAATTTCCCCTTTTTAAGGATCGGACTATCCTTTGGATAATGGTAGTTTCAATTGGATACCCTCTCGAAGATAAGCCTTTAAATAGATTTTTGAACTCTCCAACTAGATCTTCATTAAAATTCATTCTCAGAATATTGAATACGATCTCCCAATACTCTTCTATAGATAGGTTATTGAGTATACGAAAATTAACCCATTTTATTAAACCCTCTGCCTTTTCTATTGTATCGAAATGATAGTCAAACTTCGCAGATTTTGTATTTTCATGAACCGTTTTAATAGTTTTTGGATCTGAATGAATAGTGAACATTTCACATAAAGCGTATAAGCATTGTCCGTTGTGTAACAATCGCTCTGAAATTGTAGAGATATCGTCACGATTCTGAGATCCGTCATATATCTGAAACCCTATTTCATCAACATGCTTCAATTGTATTGTTTTCCTCAAGTATATCGAGTTCAACTTTCGAATCTCATACTTAACATCCAAGTTCAATATGCCTTCAAGCAAGTATGGGACGAATAAATCCCTGTTGAACCCCAAAGCGATGAGTTCTCGAACCAATGAATATGATGTAGAATTAGAACTAATCTTAGAAGTGTTGAATATTTCAATGAATCGAATAACAAACTCTCCCAATTTAGTCTCATCTGAGATATAATTTTTAAACAAAAAGGATCCAAACCTCCCAACAAATTCTTGAATAACTGCATTTCCACATCTTCTAATAGTTAAATCAGTGTCCATAATAACAACTCTAATTATATCGAAGAGCATTGTTTCCATCATATAGTTGTTGTGTTGACGTAAAGAATCCAACATGGGCGGATCAATGTAACGACTCAATGACCAGAGTACAAAGCATGAAGAATCTCGTACTTGATTTCCTAAAGTAGAAGAAAGTCTCTTCTGCTCCACAAATAAAGTTTTATGGACCAAACTAAGTAGAATTGGGATGAAGCGTGAGGGGACAGACTTCTTAAGTGCAGCATAACCAAAGAATAAAAGGATGGTATGATACTTAGGAATAGATATATGATCACTATCAACCTTAATATCAACGGTGAAACATGTCAGAAAGTCTGCAGATTTTAATTCGGGTATATCCAATTGACGAATGAGATGCAAAAATAGCTGATCTTGATAATTAATTGCTATTTTTGCTAAGTCACAATTGAGAACATTCAACGATTTAGCCATAGAGTATCTCAAGTTAGAATCGAAGTTAGTGATCATTAAATTCATAATATCGTTCAACAAATTATCAATGATCTCGGCAATTCTTTCAAAATTCTTCTGACTTAAGTAAACCAGCGATATTTTGCTAAGGAGTTTGATCAAATAAAGCACATTTAAATTATTCAATTTGGTTATACCTGTATCTTGTTGGAGACGCAAATTAAGTAGGTCAATTGATATCAATTGATATATAAGGTCCAAATGTGGTACTAAATAGCTTAAAGGACATCTTTTGAGAATTTTATTGATTGTAATTAAATGGCCTAATTTTACAGAACCATTTACCAGAGTCAAAGTTATCCATTCAGGTTTGACTATGTCTAAGAAATAGACTGCAAGCAAGTTTGTTTTCTGTAATATATCTGGTCGTGTAAGTAATCTCGACAAGAGAATCAGGGAGATCAATTGGTTCTTGGATGCGTTCATGTGGCGTTTGAGATTAACAAGACCCACCTCAATGATCAATTGACTTAATGTAGGATCAATATGATCCAAAGGAAATGGCACCAAAACAAGATTTGATAACCATATAAGACACATGAATACTTCATTGTCATCTGTAAGTATTTCAGTCAATTTAATGAGTCTCGGTATAAGATAAACGTCACTGGAGAAGTAATTGGAGATACTCTTGAAACCCCGAATCTTGGATAAATTGTATATCACTTTACCTATCCCATTTGTAAAGTAAGAAGTAGGCGATTCTTGCGCATGTAATTTCAAGTATAAGTTCGAAAGACTTTCAATATAATAATCAAGATGAGGATCCAAAAGCTTCGGGCATGGTTCGAATTCATTGATCAAAGCGATCAGCTTTCTAAATATTGATTTGGCCAGTTCATGTTTATCGGAATTGGAGATATGGTAATTGTCTTCATCAATGATTACCAATTGTACCAAGGAGTGAATGTAAGAGCGAAGTTCATGATGGAGCTGGTCACCTTTCTTCACTATTAATTGTTCTTGCAGTTCATCCATATGTTAAGGAACGGCTGATCAAGTAGTCGGTAACATATTTGGTAAATTCATTTTGCGACAATCTGGGTAATGTCGTATTAATTGCTGCAACTTTACAATATAATAAATATATAAGGTACGTAGTAGAAAATTCAAGAAGATGGAAAATAGAGACAAATCTTATCTTAGAATAGGCAAATCAACTGAAGGAGCCACTTATTGCCATGTATCATTTCCACTCCTAGAAAGAACTGTCGTATTAATTCTCCATAGTATACAAGTTTTGCGCCGGGTAACTTCTTTTCCAAATCGCACACCTTTTTTTTTTCATTCCTCACATCCAAAACTACCTATCAGATTATATATACATCCATCTATATCATTATTATGTCCGCCAAACAAGCCTTCTACAAGATAACACAAACAAGATCAACCATAGGGATGCCTCCTATTGTGAGGGCCAACATCAAAGCTTTGGGCTTGAAAAAGAGATTTCACGTAGTCTATCAAACCATATCACCATCAGCTGCTCATAGAATTGCCGCCGTGAAAGAATTGGTAAAAGTGGAATTAGTCGACGAACGTAAGACTCCAGAACAATTGTCAGCCGAAAGAAAGTACAAGACTGGCTACCAAACTATCCCAAGCTCATTCAAAAATAAGTATGAATCTAATGCTTAGTCGATCTAGGTATTCATTAATATCCTATCCCCCTTATCCTACAGAATGTCGTAATAGAAAGAAGAGGTAAATCCGAAGAGGGTGCTATATGGAAATGTACACCATTCATACAGTACCGTTTATAAAGGCTTTAGATGTTACTTTTTCAACATTCAAGTATTCGTACTTAGTGTGACAACCTGGCTCTGTTTGAGTCCAACAGATAGCCATCCAGTCGAATGTTCTTGTATATAGCATGGTCTCGAAACTAATTATTCAATATAACCCATTCAGGCAAGAACTGTAGTAGTGAAGAAATGAAGGATGATTATTAGTACTTCATAGTGTCAATTTGTACTGTAAATTTTCGAAATCTAACGAAATAAAGCTCCATATCCTACTATAATACCGGTGACTGACTATTTCTTATAGACTTTCAACTTTAACTACTTCCTTTTATTGTTTCTTCATAACATATTTCTAATTCCAACACCTCATTGATGATTGGGTAAATCAAAGGCCTAACACGTGACTCCTCCAGAAAATCTCAAAAAAAAAAACAAGCGATCTCATTGAAAAATGGAATAGCCACCACCTCCAACTTACGGCCAACCGGTACTATCAAAGTATAGGATTTTTGGAAGCATTTGTAACTTACATTCTAGTTATTGCCTCAGGAAGCCGAAGTAACAGCAAATTGAAACGTCCAAACACTCATACCCCCTTCAAACCACTGTCATTTCAAGAAAATTTATCCTATTAAATTACCATGTTTGCCAGCATAAGAGCCACCCAAAGAAATAGGGTGACAAACTCGTTATTCAGCTCGACCTTTGCCATATGTTTTGCTTTAGTCGGAGCCAATTCATTATTTCCATGTCCTATTGATAATGTACATGGTAATGATTCAGTAATAGAGGAAAAACTTTTGAAGCAACAAGTACTTTCTAAGAAAGAAGAACAAATCACGCAACAAGACTGATAATTGGTACTTCAAGGGTGGATTGGGAACTCAATTAGAAACCATTATCAATTCTTCGACACAAGTTCAATGACCAGTGAATTGTGCAAAACACCATAGAGGAAATGCACCATAAACCCAAGCATAAATGTACGGAAATATGTTCAAAAAGAATTCTCATACATTGTCAGTATCAGCTACCTACAGACATACAAACTCATAATATCTATTCCTTGACTTCCTTGACTTCACAGTACAGATTACCATGATCGTCAATGGAGTTCATTTTAATGTCAAAAATCAGCATAATTCAATTCTAAATTTATTCATTCACTTTAGCAATTAGCTAGACTTTATATAAGCCAGATATATCCTTGTATATACAGTAGCAATAAGACCCCTTTTAATAGATTGAAATGTATATTAGTATGCACCAATCAACGATGGTGGAACTACATATGTAACATGTAATTAAGAGCCATAGCTAACATGTAAAATAGAAAAAAATCGAGCTATGTGCAGAAAAAGAAAATTGTTACACAAAGCCAATATGGGTCTAGCTTCTTTTTTTGCTTTGAAGAATGAATGATTGTATTCTATGTTAAAATGTCTCGATCACTGGGAGCAGTGGCACACAATATGAGAATGTCGCACACTAATGTCGTCCTACATTGTAGCTTCTTTTTTCCCAATTACTACTCTCTTTTAGGAATAGGTAAACATAAACACTTATGCAACTTAATGCGGAAAGGATCCTTTCTTGAGAAGAGTATAAAGAAACATTCTTCCGCTGCCACTATCAGAATGATAGAAGACCTTAAATTCGAGGTCAGTCAACATGGTGTCTTATAACGTTCATCACAATATTTCTCTCGAATACACATTTCCAAAGGAGAATAACAATGCCAACACGCTCTTGTTGCCAAAAGATATTTTGCTTGGGAAATATTTGAGAGTGAATGATGATCCTGCACCACTAGAACCTACAATTCTTAACAATCCTGTTTCAAAAACATTTGACATTACTACAGATCAAAATAACAACCCTCTTTCTTCATTGCTTGAAGAAAACGAGCTCAATGTTCAACAATACAAAATGGAACTCCCATATTCTAGAGATTCCATTAAAGAACAAGTAAAGTCACATAATAAAATAAGTTCAGAGAATAAGGAGAATACTCAATTCACTGGAAGTCGTAAACGAATGAGAATTGAGGAAGAAATACCCAATGAAAACGAATCAAGCTTGGTCCAAGCCAATACGTCATCTGTGTACAATACTCCAATTCCAAATAAAACCATATTCTTTTCACCTTCTGGTTCAAGTAAGAAATCCAATGTATTACAGTCCACTCCAGTTTCGATATTGAAGGAAGCCCAATGGAACAATCAAAGATCAAACAAAAAAATGTTGAAGATGGATTTGGCAGTTAAGTCCAAACCTGTCAAGAGTGAAATGCATTCAGAAGGTGCAACTAAGAAAATACTCAATTTAGACACCACAGCCGATGAATCCGACTATGATCATTTGGCTTGTCATGCTGATAATATTATGAGAATGGCCGTTGATTCTACCATGTTAGGATCTTCTTTCTCTTCTACGTTCTCATCCAGTTTTGCCAACAATTCTGTCCTTGGTAATAAGAAGAAATACCCCGATTTCTTCAATGACGAGAATGATGCGGATAAAAGTGTACTTGAAGCTTTAAAATCCAAATGGAATAGTAGTGGCGGCTCGTTATTGAAACTGCAAGCTACGAAAATTGAAATAAATGCTGGCGACTTAGAAGCAGCAGTCAGTGAGTGAAATTATATGCTGGTTCATAATCTACACTTCGTCTTTTGTACATTAGCTATTTAAATATTGTTAACATATACCCTGAGTCCCTTATATCAAAATGATTGTAGTATTTTCGACTGAACGAATTGGATGTCTCGTGACCTACCACGTGTAAGTCTTTTCCTAGATTATTTTCTCTCCAAAATTTTGCAACATCAATTTCTGATAATGACGTAGGATTTACAATAAGTTGATGACAATATTGTAAAAGAGTTGCTGTATTCTCATTACCTTGAGCAATACTAGGAGGTAATTGTTCTACAAATTTGGACATTTTTTCATGGAAAGCACCTTTATAATCGATAAGATAGTGGTATAGGAATGCATGTAAACCATTGTGGACATCGCCTCTCAAATTTGCAGACAAGAAACAACGATAATGTTCCGGTGTGATTTGAAGGTTACTTTTTTTCATGTAATTGAATAAAATTACTGACGTTAATTTTGCAGCTGATGATGATGCTATCGTGTTTAAAATAATATCAAACAGATCATTGTTTAACCATTGTTTTTTGAAATCAATATTATTTGCATGAAGTGTCATTAGGATTTGAATTGTTGCAGATAAATTTTGATGTAAGCTAATGTGGTTTAGTAGGCAGTTGATGAAAAGAGTTATAGTTCCCTGATTGAATTGTCTATTCAAGGTGAGATAACCAATATGATCATTTACAAACTGTTGTAGGATACTCAAATTTGCCAACATATTTCCATATTGAGAAGTATGAATATTTTGATTCGATAGTTTCCTAGGTAAGACCATAGTTTCCCATTCATTTTCTTCAGATTGATTAATGACTTCAGATATAAATGCACGTTTCTTCAACGTTGACCGTACATTTTCGTCATGGGTATAATAGTTCCACAATCTATACGACATAGAAGAACCTATATCCTTGTAGGACAAAGTCTCGCTTTTGTCTCTTGTAAACTTAGCCATAAATCCATTCAACACATCCAATACTCTCTTTATACTTTGATCGTGGTCAGATTTTGTAGGACCAGACTCATCGGTATTCCAATCTCGATTCAATTGAGAATTATAACAATATGATTCGATAATTTTTATGCACAATTCTTTGGACAATGCTTTCTCTCCTTTGGCTGATTTGTGAAGATAATGAGTTTCTATAAGACTTAACGTCAGATTTACATCACCATTCGAAGAGAAAGTGTGAAGAACTTGGAAGATCAACTGGTCATTCAAGGTTGAGAAGATGCTATTCTTAGTATCCATATGTTCCAAGATGGCTTCTTCCGTCGAAATGGCTGAGTTCTTAAATCCCCTCATTATATAATTATCGTATATCGACTTTACTAATTCATAATGATTCTGTTCGAGTCCCAAGTTCAATAATTCAAGCCAAAGATCATTGGTTACAATAATTCGATCCTCCTCTATAAATGAAGTTAACCATTTGGTTACTTCGTCACAATCTTTTGTTGAACAGAGTTCTTTAAATAATTTAACATATGGTAATTGGCCAAACAAGTGTATATCCATATTCTCAAAATACTCTATTGCAAACTCTGTCTGTTTAGTATTCAATAATGTATTTATATATGCACTGTGATACGCTACTTCAATACTTTGGTCATGATCAGGTATTGTGCCCATATATTCTTTCCACAAAGCATTAAGGGTATTCAAAGAACGATAGTCTGAACACCCAACAAATGTGGCAAGTAAGTCGAGTGAAAGTAGCTTGATGTCATTCTCTTTCAATGGAAGCACCAAGTCCGTATCTTGGTTGTACCTTGTCATCGCTTCATGATACACCGATAATGCCAATTTCAGATTACTACCACACATTTTCAACAATAAGTGATAGCTATTACTACCTAAGGGTAGCTTTTCTTTTTGGATGTTCTTAAAGTATTTCCAGAGACCATTGTAATTGGAAGTTTGTACTAATTCAAGGATTTGTTGGTGTCGTATTTGTAGTGTTTCTCTATTTGAATCTTTGTGTATTGATGATATTAGATTGGAATTTATTCCAACTTTGACACTTGTCAGAGACATTCTTGAAGCATGCTGCAATGAAATTCGTTGAGCATACGCTAATGCTCTACTGTATATCATTTCTTATACGACTGAATTTTGATACTATTCAATAATTGAATACAACCTAAATCAAAAAAGTCACGTGAAAAGAAATTTAATCTTTGGTTAATACACATACACATATAGAAATAACAGAATCGAAAAGATACAATTGATATCGAATAGCAATATGGTAGCAAAAAGAGCTTTAGCTACGTCTGCTGGAAGTATATCAAAACAGCAGTTCAATGTTTTTGACAGGGCTGCCAAACTTATACAAAGGTCTAGAACTCCTATTGTTAATACGGAATTGTCGAGACGTAAAGAATATTTAAGAGATGAAGTTGCATTGAAAACTATTGAAAGATTAGCATTTATTACCAGAGACTTCACTAGAGTCTTGGATTTTGGTTCTCATCTGGGCAACTTATTGAAAAACTTATGTACAGTTACAGAAATTCCACCAGGAGCCGATTATGCTGATACCGAAATCACCAAGCAATTAAATAACGATAAAGGTATTATCAGATCCAAGATTAAGGAATTGGTGATGTTGGACTCATCAGACCAGCTACTTAATAGAGATGTCAATGAATCTTTTAACTCTGAATTTAAGGGGAAAGTTTTACGTTGTGTTGGTGATGAAGAACAATTTGATCATGAAAGTTTACAAGAGTCTAACCAATTTGATGCAGTGATATCGAATCTTTCGTTACACTGGATTAATGATTTACCATCAGCATTATCTAACATTAATAGGGTTTTAAAACCAGATGGATTATTCATGGGTACACTTTTTGGAGGAGATACGTTATATGAATTAAGGACATCGTTACAATTAGCAGAGCTTGAAAGAAAAGGAGGAATGTCTCCAAGAGTATCACCACTTGTTCACTTGAATGATGTTGGGTCCCTATTGAACAGGGCTGGGTTTAATATGTTGACTATCGATGCTGAAGATATTGTTGTTGGTGGCTTTCCAGATATCGTATCTGTATGTGAAGATTTGCAAGCTATGGGAGAACAAAATTCAGTTTTATCGAGATCTAACTACTTACCAAAAGATGTATTGTTGGCAGCCAATGAAATTTATAGAACATTACATGGAGAGGTTGACGAGCAAGGAAATGTGACCCTTCCCGCGACCTTCAATGTGGTTTTCATGATAGGATGGAAAAAGAGTGATGATCAAGCAAAACCTCTAGCCAGAGGATCTGGGCAAGTTAATTTGAAGGAAGTTTTATAGATGCGATATTTGACTACCAAGTTTTCTAATGCTAAAAGGTTCGTGAGTATTTGCCTACAAGGATATTTCATGTAAAATAATCATACATATTTGACTACGGCTGTAGCTAAATTAATAAATGACGAATTATAAATAAGTTACCATCGCCACCTCAAGTAGAATTATAGTGAGTGGTGACAGTGTCCTTAATATCATCCCACAGATTGGATCCGGATGAATTTACAAAAGAATGACGAGGATGTTTAATCCGGATGCTTCCGGATGGTGCAATCAAAGAAGCTCTTTTAGGACTATCCAGAGCCCAAGAAGTGTGGTCTCCTCCCACCTTTTGTGCGTTTGTCGGACTAGAACTTTTAGGTAAAGTATTGTAAGGATGAGAAGTATCTGAGGAATAGTTATTGTTTCTATCGTTGTAGTGGATATTATTTTGACCAGTTTGTTTCCTGCGAGGGGTCGAAGAAGTAGAATGATAATCTGCAGCGTAAACAGCTGGGTTAACACTAACAAAACTCTTTTGGGACTCGTCAGTTATACTTGAATTCTCCTTTATACTATTGTTTGAATCCTTGATATAACTTTTACCAGAGTGACGTATTAATTCTTCAAAGTCCTGATCCGATGAGCGGTCGGGGTGATAATCTTTTGTTTGGAGGATGTTTTGCTTGATAAGTTCCTTACTATGTCTTGGTTTTTTGTAGGATCTTGGTTTTCTTTCATTTGTGGTACCATTTAATAGATGGCGAATGGCCGGACTTATCAAGTCGGGGTTAGGTCTAAAAACCTTAACACGAATGTTTGATGCGTCTTGCTTGGGTGACATATTGGACATATTAACAGAAGAAGACGTTTTGGTACATAGTTGCAAATAGAAACACAAATTTTGAGAGGATTCAAATGCTTATTTATTTGCCTGAAATCAAATTCTTTTTTGGCATTTAACGGATATATAACAGAGGCTTATACTTGTAATTACCAGGAAGCAAGTTTCTATGTCCCACACCAGCAATTTTCGCGTGCGATACCTATTAATGCGGCCCTTCTACAAGTGGGCTCAAACCTGACACAATATATTGAATATGTACTTTACCCCTCAAAACTCCTCCTCCTTTAATGAGATGCGCGTTCATTAACAAGTACACGTCTGATTGTTCTTTTAAATATGTCACTTCCTGGATCATAACGCAACTATGGGGAAAAAACTTTAACCTAATCTTGCTTGTAAAATCTACCATGCACGTTAAAATCAGCGGAGTTAATCCCCTTTTCCATTTCTTCCAGTATGTATGTTCAAGCACTGTCGCGGGCTTATTGTATTATGGTAGAAAGGGTTTGTTCCGAAGACGGTTTCGCAACAATGTAATCATACCCGTCGACAACTTTTGACGATGACATGCGTTGTCATCTAGAAAGTTTCCTTCTAACTCAAGTCCCCAGGTCTATATTTGCTATCTTCACCCACATATTACAATCATCACTATTTGTAAAAAAATATAGTTCATTTTTCCATTACCATCATGGAATTGGCTCTTCCTATTAAGTCTACTTTGTATCGTAATACATCTTCCTAATTACATTAAATCACGCATTTCAAATTTCAGGGTTACGAAAAGAAATATTGTTCACCCCTGTTACAGATTCCTTTGGTTCCACCTCTTCCGAAACACAAATTTCCGTGACATTAATTAGCTTTAAGGTGACACCTTCTTGTACCTTTTCGGACAATTGTGGGGGGTGGGGGAATAGGGAGTTCACATGGACTTACAAATACACACGTCGTGCTTTCTTTTTTTACATCCACTTTTCGCTTAAAAGGACATCGCAATTTAAGTTTCGAAGTCCAGTTTGTCCCAGAATCATCTTGCATTTTAAAATCTTGGTTAGTACAGATTAACTCGCTGTTTTGCACCTTACTGTGCGAAAGGTTCCACACCCACACCATCCTCTCTGTCACGCCACACGCCATTTTAATCGCCACCCATTTAACTTCCTGAGTCACATGACTACCCTCTGCTGATAGCGCACACCTCGGCAATCATTTCGCATGGCCCCCACATTGTGTAAGTCATATGAAGATCGATAGAAAATTATACCCTCCATATATAATCTTAGATCCGTACTATCTATTACTTGACACCTTTCGAGCCACTACATCCCACTGCACACCATGCCTAAGCACAAGTCTTCCAAGTCCACCTTGGTTTTACCTACCTACAGCTTGGATTCGAACTTGGTCCTTCTTCCTGGTATAGTCTATAATGTATCCTTTTCCAGATTTAAAGCTGCTGCTTTACTCTACCGATTCAAGCACCAAGTTTCTAAAGTTTCGGTGATAAACAGCTTACTCAATGAATATGACTTTGAAAACGCCGAAAATTCCTCGAATGATCCCTCGAATGAAGAAACCCACAACCCTACTGTGATTTCAAGAGACGCAATCCACGGAATCTCTGAATTTCATAACCAAGATAACAAGTACAAAAGCTTCTCCCAATCTTCAAAGGAAAACTTTGAACCCCAGACCGAATTCGACTGGTTGTCGCTTGTTATTCTTCCTAATTTGAACAAGATCAAGAATTCTGGGAATATCGGTGTTGATGAACTCACCAATGCCGCCACCGTAGTCAGAGTAGTTGGAATTACCGACGATGTCACCAATGTCAAACTTACTTTACAAGGTATTACCAGAGCAACCAAAATTGAGAAAGGAAATACTAAAGTAAACGAAGGATTGTTTGAAATTGATTGGAGCTACGATGTCGAAGACCTCAAGGGCAGCTTCAAAACTTTACGTGATAATAATTACGAATTAGTTAAGAGAATTGACGGTTTTATCGTCGATTACCGTCAAGCATTATCCTCCAACGGAACCAATAAAAATAACCCTGTTGCAGTCACTAGTAAAAATTCCAAAAGAGGTGCAGCAGAGGGTGATTTACTTACACTCAACCCTTTGGCAAATGCCTTCTATCTACAATTGGTTGGGTCGAAAGACTTTTCTAAAGCTTTTTTAAGTCTTCAAAAGCTTTACGGTCAATTTTCCTCGGACGATAACAAGTACAAGATTGATAATAAATCTTTTCTTAGAATGATTGATTTAACTTGTGGAATCTTACCATTTCCAAATCATGAAAAGTTAAATCTTTTGGACAAGTTCACCGTGCAGGAAAGAACTGTCCAAATCAATAAGATGATGACCCAATTAATCGAAGTTTTCGATAACTTGAAACTGAATAACTCCTACGCCAACAATTGGTTTTACAATGAAGCCAGTAACATTCAAAAGGCAAATGTGGTTGCAAATCAATTGAAATCTATAAGAATTCTTCTTGAAAGAATGACCAACAAAAATAAAGGTACAGCTGTTAATAACAAGAATATGAAACCAGTAAATAATAATTCTAGTAAAGCCCCACCTCGGAGCCGTATTCAAAACGGAGGTGAAGGTGATGACGTTTATGATGAGGAAGAGGACGATGATGAAGATGACGAATTGAAAGCTATCACCAACTTTATCAAGAACAAATTACCTACTATTTCTACTTTATCACCCGATTCGAAAAGGCTTCTTGTCAAAGACTACAAACGGATCAAAGCATCTTCACAATCTGGAGGAGGTGGTAATTCTGATTTCCATGTTATCAGGAACTACCTTGAAATTGTTATGGATATCCCTTGGGATAACTATATTACTAGATTTAAATCCAACAAAGATATTGATTTGAAATTAGCTAAGAAGCAATTAGATGAAGATCATTATGGTTTAGAACATGTCAAAAGAAGATTGATTCAATATTTAGTGGTTTTGAAATTGTTGGGAATTAATGCTGAGAAGCAAATTGAAATTTTGAAGAATAACTCGTCCAAGATTTCCGAAATTGATCCAAAGGAAGAAGAACAAAGAAATCTTGATTCCTCTTCGATCATTATTGGAAATAGTGACGAGACTTCTGTTGCCCGTAGACAAGCCCAAAACAAGGTAAAAAGTTCAATTAATGAAAGCAGGTTAGTCAAAACCACTGAATCTGTCCAAGTTTCCAAGCAAAATAAATCACCTATTATTATGTTGGCAGGTCCACCAGGTACAGGTAAAACCTCGTTAGCTAAGTCGATTGCCAAGTCCTTGGGAAGAAACTTCCAAAGAATCTCTTTGGGTGGAATTAAGGATGAAAGTGAAATCAGAGGACATAGAAGAACTTATGTTGGTGCTATGCCTGGTTTGCTTATACAAGCGTTAAGAAAATCAAGATCAATGAATCCAGTTATCTTATTAGATGAAATTGATAAGGTAGTTGGTGGCAATTCTGGAGCTAACAGATTCAATGGGGATCCATCAGCTGCTTTGTTAGAAGTTTTAGATCCTGAACAAAACAACTCTTTCATCGATCATTACTTAGGATTTCCAGTTGATTTATCTCAAGTGATTTTCATTTGTACTGCAAATGAGCCTCAAAATATGAGTAGACCTTTATTGGATCGTTTGGAAATGATTGAAGTCAACGCTTATCATTACAATGTAAAGCTTATTATTGGAGACAAATATTTATTACCAAGACAAGTAAAGAGAA
Organism: Suhomyces tibetensis; assembly: GCA_030570835.1. NCBI lineage: Eukaryota > Fungi > Ascomycota > Pichiomycetes > Serinales > Debaryomycetaceae > Suhomyces > Suhomyces tibetensis. The sequence continues at coordinate 103,955 of JAJLWT010000034.1, forward strand.
ACGGATTTCCAGTTACTGGATCAATCGAGGAGTTTGTTAAAATTGATGAAGGTGTTATGAAGAAGATTATTGTTGACTATACTAGAGAAGCGGGTGTTCGTAATCTTGAAAGAAGGTTAGGTACCATCTGTAGATTCAAGGCAGTTGAATATTGTGATAGTTTAGCATCAGGTGGATATAATGCCATTGTCGAGGAAAATGACTTACCTAAGTATTTGGGAATGCCTTATAGTTCAGGTGATTTAAGTGCCATTGAAACAACTTTATCCAATAGTTCTAGAGTTGGTATTGTGAACGGGTTATCTTACAATTCAGATGGATCCGGGTCTGTTTTGGTGTTCGAAAGTATTGGATTTGATAAACGTATTGGAAACCCAAACAATAAAAATTCCGGTTGTTCGTTGAACATGACTGGTAGATTAGGAGAGGTCTTGATGGAAAGTGCTAAGATTGGTATGATATTCATTAAACTGATGGTCTACAAGAACATGTTGAGTACTAAAGATAAGGACGCAAAATATTATATCGATAAGTTTAATAATTTGGAAGTCAATTTGCATGTTCCTATGGGATCCATATCCAAGGATGGACCTTCCGCGGGTATTACTATGGCATTGCTGTTTTTATCTTTGATTTTAGATAAACCAGTTCCGTATGATATCGCAATGACTGGAGAAATCACTTTAAGAGGATTGGTCCTACCAATTGGAGGTATTAAAGAAAAGATGATGGGAGCTCATTTGAATGGAAACATCAAAAGAATGATTGTACCTCGTGAAAACCGTAAAGATTTAATCGAAGATTACAGTAAGAGTATTGAAGGAGTTGGTGCAATAACAGATTCTGCATTAATTAATGAGTTATTGAAAGACAATGAAGATGTTGATTTCAAGATGACTCAAGTTGAAGACTTCTTCTTAGAAAAATATGGTATTCAAATATACTATGCTCGTGAATTTTTGGATGTTATGAAAATCGTTTGGGGTGAAGAAGGATACACGTTGAATCTTGATTATCAACGAACACTTGAATACCATATATAGGTAAAAAAATCTTTACAATCTTTACTTTAGGAAGGATATAACTATAAATACATGCATTGTTGTTGTTGCGGTTATTGCTGTGAATATGTATATATATATATATATATATTATACACGTTTCTTCTTTCCAAACGCTTGGGAGTTACCTTCACTAGAACCCATTGATCTCTTTTTACCTTCCTTAGCAAAGAAATCCTTCTTACGTTCTCTTTCTTTTTCTTTTCTGAACTCATCCTTTTTAGCTAAATCCTTCAATCTATCCTTGAATTTGTCTTCCTTCTTTGTCTTTCTCTTGGTGTCCTTTTCCTTTCTAACGGTGGCAATCTTTTGCATCAAATCTCTAGCCTTCTTTTCGTCTTCATCCATAACCACAGCTCTCTTGGTCAAGTATGTTTGTTTCTTTTGAGGCTTCATTTGATGAATTTGAGATTTGAAAGGAAGAGATTCTTTGATGGATTTAGGAACCTTCAAAGTATTGAATCTTCTTTCAACTCTTTCAATCTTCTTGTAAGAACTGTCTTCAGATAATGGAGTTGGAATACTTTGTTCTGCTCTGACTTGGCCAGTCAATCTCATACCCTTCCATTCAGTTTGCTTTTGCATTAATAAAGAGGAGACTGGGTTGTAGAATTGTTTAACCTTAACAGGGTACCAAGTTTTTAAGAAAATGGTATCAGACATTAAGACCTTATCTTCAAAGGTAGCTCTAAAATGTCCCTCTGGTTTAGATAATGCTCTTTTGATTTCACCTCTAATCCCAGAAACTGTTCTAATGGATGCACCTTCAAATTTAGCTACTTCCAAAGAATTAGAAAACATATCTTTAATGAACGCAGTATTACGGAAAACCTTGTATGGGAAACCAACTAATTTCAATTTTTTCACGATTTCTACTGAAGAATTTAAATCTTCAACGATACCAGTTGCAGCAACTCTGAATGATCCGGTAGTTGATTTGTTATCCACAATATTAAACCCAACGAAAGTAGTATTAGGGGCAACTAGTGGACCATAAAATGATGCAAAACAGTAGGCATGTTCTGGAGTATACTTCAACATTCTGTTTCTGGTTCTAGAATCAGATGTCGTGTAGATTGGTAATGTTTGAAATCTCCTCCAACCTAAGGAAAGGATTAAAGGATCTTGAGATTTCAAAATCTTTTTATGCCAACGATGTCTTCTAATTCTAACATTCATGATACCGAATCTTGACTCAGTAGCTAAAAGACCTCCTAACACAATTGGATATTCAGGCTGTAAGTTATCAATGAACTCACATGGAAGATTCTGGAAAACAATTTTCACATAAGAACCTGCTTTATAACCTTCAATCTTGATTCTGGTGGCTTGGTCCATTTGTTCATATTCAGCTTTATTGATTTCCAACTGCTTGGCCATTTTATTCTTTTGGAATTCATACCAAGTATCGGCCTCAGTATCACCTTCTGGATCATTGGCACCATATTCACGATCTTCTTCTTCTTCGAATTGTAATTTCAATTTAGCTTTCTTAGCAGCATTCAATTTTCTTTTATCTTCAACTGACAAGTTTTCATCTTCTTCTTCTTCTTCTTCGTCTTCATCGTCTTCATCTTCGCCCAATTCAGCTTTCTGTTCTTCTTCATCGAAATCAGCAAAATCATCACCTTCTCCGTCAACGTCCTCTTCGTCGTCATCTTCGAAGTCATTATTTTTCTTTGATGGTTTTGATGACTTTTCATCCCCTTCTGCACCTTCTAAGTCTTCAAAATCTCCGTATACTTCTTCGCCTTCGTCGCCATCTTGAGCTTCAGTATCATCATCTTTCAATTTTGGTGCAATCAAGAATCTTGCCTTTAATTGCTTATAACCATTTTCATATTCATCATCACTATTGTCTATTGTGGAAGCATTGAACTTAGCTCTGAGGTCTTCAATTGAAGGATATGATGGCGTGAATAGATCCAAATCTTCAGTAGCATCTTTAGCTACCTTCTTCGTAAAAAAATCATCATCTTCGATATTTTCTTCCTCTTCATCGTCACTATCTTCAACAGATCTCCATCTTTTAATTGCATCAGCGGGTTCGATATTATTCAAGTATAACAACTTATTGATATCCCAGTTCTTTTTAATAGATCCACGTAATCTAGCAGCTGCAGATTGATATTCGGTTCTCTCTTCATCTGATGACAAAGAAGAATCTTCAACAAACTCCAATTCGTCTTCTCTATATTTACCGTTACCATTTTTGAAATCAAGTTCAACTAATTTTGGCTCTTGTTCTTCATCAAAGTTATCTCTATCTTCATCTTCCGATAAGGCATTATCGAATTCATCATCATCCTTGATAGACTTTCCATAAACACGAGCCTTTCTTAACCCTTGTCTACCAACGTCATGAGTTTCCTCTTCCTCTTCCTCATCTTCAAGATCTGATAATAATCCACCATCTGCTTCGCGTTCTTCTTCATCTACTTCATTCAAAGCTTTAGACGATGAAAACAATTGTAAACCTGGACCTTCTTCAAATCTTTCAGTCATGGACTTTTGCACTCCTTGTAAATCAGTGACATACTTTTCTCCTTCACCTTGTTCTTCACCGGATACAAATGATTCCTTTGGACCAACATCGATATAGACTGCATCCTTGTCGACGAGAACTCCTCCCACATCAGACATTGGGGCGTATATAATCTTTTGCCTATCTTCCAATCTTTTACGTCTTTTAGTAGTCTTCGCTACAGTACCATCTGCTTCAGCTTGAGCTTTGGCTCTTTCTCTTTCAATTTCATCAAGCTTTTGTTCAAAGTAAGGAGTCGGACATGGGTCTGGCAACTTTTCAATAGAATGAACAACATTATCACCTACACCGGCAATATGCATTTGTGCATCAGATGCAGCTAAGGGAGTACCATGCAAATATCCATAGAAGGCAATCTTTCTATCACATTTAGGATTTTCAGCTATGTCTTGTGGATGGGTTAAATCAGTGATTCTATCAGCTAAAAGGTATGGATGCTCATTTCTCCATTTCAATGGTCTGAATTTCATGACCGATATAAATCTACTCAAGTTCAAGATCTCCCTATCAGGATAACGACCATTTAATACACCTGATAAGTAGAACAATTTTGCACCTTGATAGACTTCAGTCCAAAAACGATGTTTTAATCTTTTCTTCGATGTTCTTAACGTAGATTGGGATTTAAATAAATCCAAATGGGTGGCGACACCTAAAACACGAGGCATACCGTGATGTTGGGCGATGTTTAAAAATTCCATGGTTTCCATTTCTAACCCATAGTTCCCATCAATTAACATTAATACAAGATCAGCAATCTTGGCTGCATCGATCATTGAATTCAAGTCATTTCCAACCTCAATAAATGTTAATCTTCTTCTTTTTCCACTGACAATAGTAATAGGTCCCTTCACCTCAGTTAATGATGTCTTTGCTAATCTTTTTATTAATGATTTGATTAAAGTGGTTTTTCCTGTTCCTGGAGGTCCTACTACTGCCACAATCACTGGAGGAGGATCATCGTCAGGAGTCCTGTCCATCATAGGGACGTGCAATTTCTTTTCATTGACATCTTGGGATCTTCTGGCTTGTCTTTCCAACTTTTTGGGGGCATTCACGGCAAATGCCTTTACATTTTGCCCATTTTGATGTAGCTTTTTCTTAGCGGTGACCTTATTCGAGCCACCACCTCGATGACTTTTATTCGTTTGTTGGGTTTCCATCGTTTGCAAATTCAATGCTTTATCCCAATCTATCGAAGAGTATGAACTAGAGATATGTATCTATTTAGGTATACTATTGAATTTTTTCAGAGCATCACTCATCTCGCACATCAAAAAAAAACGAGTTCCGGTCATGTGTCACGTGATTTCCGGTTGATCTCAAATTACTGCAAAATCAAAACGTAATTGCAGCAACAGAATCAGCTCATGAAAGAAATCCATTTCTTACCCCAAAATACCCATCGAAGTCTCTTGACAATACTTGCTTACCTTCCTGACTCTCGAACTAAGTGTATTATTTTTTTTACTTATCTAGATCATCTTCTCTTTTTTTTTTGATACTATCATTTACTAGTTAAAGGAAGTTTCCCCACCAATATAATTGTCCCAAAAACTAGATAGCGGTAATTATTAAATCCAACATATCAATGGTTTCTTTGATCCTAATTTTCTACCTACTAAAATTATGCCTGCCAACATGGTATTACAAAGAGGCTAAAGTGTGTGATCCAACTCTGTCAAATACTATACTTTTTAGTGGCTTCAAGATAAATAGACTATATCAGGTCAATATATTTCCCGGCCTTACTAGTATGAACTTTATAGTCATAACACATTGTGATCATGGAAAGGTTGATTATGACGTAGTAATCAGAATATCTAGTAGTACCGACATTGATTGGGGAAAGCCATTCTGCTTCTTCAAGCCACAAATTAACAAGGCATCACTTTTGGGAATGGGTGGATCTAAACTTGAAGGTAATGGAGCTGAGAGAACATCCACAGTGAATCACAGTCTGATTTTCAAAAAGTTCAGGAAACTTAAGCATTCCGTATTGGATCTCTTAAAGTTAAAGATTGGTAATAAAGCTGAGAAGTTAAGTGATGGTAAGTATATCGAATATTCGAGCAAAAGTACTCATGACAAAATTATAGAAAAACTTAAGGTAGATCCCCAAGCTTCCATGGAGCAGGAATTACCAAACTACATATGCTTAAAGATGGCTAGAAGAAAGAAGTATGCAAAAAGAAAGCTAACCTTCTACATGCCCCATACATTCGTGGGAGGATTATTTAGCTGCCCCATACCAGAGAACAAACGAAAAGAATTATTCAAGACATTGAAAGCAAATGATTTTTCAAACAATATTGATTTCAAATGCGATATGTTGTTGGCAAAGCCGATACTGCCCTTGATAGCACAAGATATAACCTCCCAATGGCTCGATTTTAAAATTAATGATATTATCAATATGCAATTCAAGCATACTATTCCTTATCTTTCAACAGCATCCCCATTAGATCTACGCTTCTCTTTGACAGATACTCCTGACATGTTGTCGGACACTTGGGCTAGTCAACTTGATATAAATGAAGAGTATACGTATAGTAATTTGGACCTAATGCAAATCTCAGTAGCTACAGCCAGGACATCTAATTGCCTCAACAAATTGATATCACCATTAGAATTGAATGCTTTGAACCCTTTGAAATTTGGTATAGCTAAAGCAGATGTCTTCGAAAATCCTAACTTTAACGAAAATGACTATCACTCAAAGTTGCAAAATCTTCTGCAGGATCAAAAGTGGAATCTTAAGATCTCCCATTTTAAGAGCAAGATCACTGGAGTAGCACATTTGAAAGAAATAGAACTGTATTGGAACAAGATGCCAGGGTAAAGTAGTATAAAATATAAAATCCAGAATTGTGTATTGTGTACTATGTTACGAAGAAGAACCTAAAAAAATGATATATGTAAAAGAAGTGAAACGAATTGTGAAGCAAATAAGGCATTACATTTATACCTCAATCACCGATTGAATTAATGAACTTAATGATGATCTGATTGGTATTGTTTTTCATTTAATTATCCATCAAATGAATTCTTTGGCATTAATTGGGCCATTTTGCATTGACATATTTGATACCGCTGATTCGTTTCTGTTATGACTGTTCTTGGACCCAGGCTTAGTGAATTTGCTATGAAACTCACCGTCCTTATCAAAGTCTGTAGTTATTGGGGTTGTAGGGTCATGGTTACTTACTCTTGGAGATGGGATTGAGTTTGATTCAGTACCCATGGTATCACTTATTCTAGTAATTTGATTTTTTGATTTCTTGGTGGCCACTATGTCTTCTTCCTCTGTGTTCTTTCCTTTATTAGATCTCATTGATAATCCTCTTGTTAAATTTTTGAGTTTGGCACCTAAAGATTGGTTGTTTGTTTCAGAAGAATCATAGACTTCGTAATTCTTCAGGTTTTCGGTAGATGAGTAAGAGTCATCACCTCCAATTTCTTCATTCTTCATTGAAGGGGTCAACATATCATTACTAGAGTCGTTAACTTGTCCTTGTGGTTCAGAAAGATCGTTTAACCTGTACATTTCTGATTCCCAGTTATTTGAATGATCTTGAGCTGCGACACCTAAGGCTGCTAATTCATTATTTTCCAGACGTGACATATCTTTTTCATCAAATTCATCATTTTTAAGTCTTGGAGTACCATCTTCATTCACTGCTGCACCTGATCTTGGATGCTTTACAGAGTTCATTCTTTGGAATGAGAATCTATCATCCTTTGCTGGAGCAAATCTAGCATCTGGATTCCTGGAAGCAACACTCATGACAATCAACACAATAATAATAACCAATAAGATCAAGGAGAATGCAGCGTTAAGAATAAAGAAAACCCAAGCCATAATTGAACCAACGGCTGCAGCTTGACCAAACAAGTCTGAAAAGAAAAGGAAAAGGAATGAGTTAATTGTAGTAACAATTGATATACAATAGTTGACAATATTAGTTGGCTTATTCAAGTAAGGTGCTTGAATAATCAAGTAAATTGTGTAAGCCAAGTCAAGAAGGAATAAAACCATCACGGAAGCTTTTCCAGAACCTTGACAAAGACCAATAAAAATGGCCTTTATTAAGTTGTATCCAACAAGAACGATTCCAAACCAATACTTTTCGGCATGGAACATAGTATAACAGAAACCATACTTACCTAAGATGACTGGATCACCATATAATATGGCAGCTGGATTGTTGAATTTTTGAACTGAAAGTTTACCAAATTTCCAAGTTTTGAAGTATGAATAACCAATAACAGATATTGGAAGGATAAGAAACAACACAGCAAGAACAATGACTGCAGGAGAGTCATGAACTGTGAATTCCCAAAGAGCAAAGATTGTAATTTGGGTGAAACCAATATAAATATATCTAAGGATACTTCCTTTCAAGGTGGTTCCAAACGATCTTCTGAAGGAGTAAAACTTATCAGGATTAATCTTCTTGAATCTAACGAGTAAGTCAATTATAGATTTGAAAATAATCAAAAGGGCAACCAAAAAGTATCCGATGAAGATAAAGAAGGTGAAACCAGTTACAGCAATAGAAGTAGGTTCAATGTGGGAGTTGTAACCAACTCTTTTGATACCTCTTAATGTAATTAAATTGGAATTGGAACTTAAACCAAGATTGAGAGCTCTTCTGTGTAGTTCTTTCAAGTAATTTAAAGCTCTTTGGATCAAGATCTGTCTAGTGTTATCTCTAAAGTATTGAGAAGGAGACCCACCAGTAGATTGAATGTACCATCTGAAGATATCTTGCATGAATTGGACTCTGATAAGACCCATTGACCAAGCCAAATTTTCGGCCCAAGCGGAAGCTATTGGTGGAAGTCTTTCAACGTGCTGCATGGATACAACTACCACACTTTGAAAGTACAAGAAAAGGGATACCGAATTAGCCGAAATATGGGAGGCAGCATTAGAGTTACCAAAGGTTGATAAGATGGCAGCGATCAAAAGACCCAACCCGGCAATAACAGCAGTTGCCCATTTGGCACCAGTTTGACTGATCGTCTTACCGTTAGTAAACGATGATTGAAGACAAGATAAGATCTCATCGGAGTCTGCGGATTTCACTGTGATCTTTACAATAGCATCAATGTCAGGCACATTGTAGGCGATTCCAGGAATTTGCTTCACGTAAGTATCGGAGATATATTGTATACTATCCACTTGTAAATTACCTGGGAAAACAGGACAAAATTGTTTCCATCCAAGGTCACACAAGTCAACATTTTTTTCTATGATACGAAAACCATAAGCGAAGACTTCAACATAGGCTATGACTTTACTTTCAATGGAGGTAGTAAGATCGAGGGTGTATTTCAAGGATTTGTCATCTGGGTTGAAAGTGACGTTGAAATGGATAGGGGAAATTTGGGAGTTATCCATACATGTGACTAAGGAGGTAGCCATAAGGGATCTTTTGGCCAATGCATAAGAAAGGAGGTAACAAAAAAACAAAGTGAATTGATTGAACCTCATTTTGATCCGTTGTGACTTTAGTAGTAGATGGGAGGGGTCCTATGGAGATACAGGGTAATTATGGATGGCAGAAAAACCAAAAGAGATAAGGTATCAATAATTAAGTCACAGGATAGAGCTCAAGAACAAATGATCCAATTAATGAGGACTAAAAGCGAACGAATAGGTGACTCTGACGGATAAGGAGACCGATAATAAGGGGGAAGTTCGAAGATGGATTATCAGTAGATGAGTTCCGAAGTGAAGCGGGCAAAAAATTTGTGGATAATTCTTAGAATGTGGAACCTAGAATTAAATCTAACACTTCAGTTGTTGATCAATCGATATTGTGAAAACAAAAATAGAATCCTGAAAAATTGTTTCAAGAAATTTTGTGTCACCAGAAAAATTGCGGTACAGAAGAAGGGGGATGGCTTAGATGGTCCATTAATTGTATGAAAACGGAACCACATACATTTTAGTTTATTGCTGAGCCGGAGATGACGTCCTTGGGTTATTATATGCTATCTAGAGAAAGAGATAAGGATTACTACTAAAAACGTATTGGAAGGAAAGAAATGTGCTCCTCTAGTCAACTTATAGCTGTTTTTATCAGAACGTTTTCTTAACAACAATCGGTCACAGGGAGGTCCATTACTACAGCTTTTTTTTTACTACTGGCCATGTTTTTGAATTATATACAGTTCCCACGATTATTGCATTCATAGCAGCGAAGATTCGGACAACCACCAACTCATGAATTATTTATTTTTCTGTACCATTTCTATTGTTCACGCGATAATTGCACTGCATCCTGAACTGCCTCGAATCCATAAAATAAAAACCCAAACAACGTACACTACGAGATACTAGACCTCCGTAAGAGCCATGAATAGTGTGTCGATTGGAAGTGTATATAGATCTCCAGGCATCTCTAGGATCGGGTGACATCTAAACACAATACAAGCATTGTTTATATTAACACCACTGCCTCTATGTTACTGGAGTATTTCCGTCTCTTAGTTATGCGTTATGTGTATATTAACAAGCTTTAGGATTGTCGGTTCCGATTTCTTGTGTAGGTGCATTGGCCCAACCGCATGCTCCAAGGTCGGTGAGCATAGGGGTTGAAGACTATTCCTACTTATTTAGTGAACATGTATTGGTAGCCAAGGAAATCATGGTTTCGCGGGTGAGGCTACTGTTCAGGGCTTGCGCCTTCGAAGGTGGTAACAATGCTCAAGCACTGTGTGTTGTCTGGGTGTTCCATGGTACAATACTGTAAAGTGACTTGAGACATTTGCGGAGTTAGTCTCTTCCTTAGTCAGCTACAGGCACAGACCGAGGACATTTTTGTCATCTCTGCATCCTGTGATCACAATAAAAATTGACTTGTGTCTCTAGTAACAATAGGTTACGTACACTTGATTTATTGATAAGCAACAAGCCAATTTTTTACCAATCTAGCCCACTCCACACTTCATCACGGTTTCCCTTCTCTAAAGACTATTTCAATTGTTTATCCAATGAACCAGTCAAAGTATCTTTCGGACATACCGTTGAAACCTTCACAAGAGACTTTTGTAGATGATCCAACCAATCTAGATGATGTCAATATCGATGAGCTCCTTTTCGATATATCCCATGGTATCAAAGACATAAACAAGCTACATGTATTTCATGCTATCAAAGTCTTGTCCCAAACTTTGAAGGACATAATACAACTCCAATCAAAACCTGAATTATTCCAAAAGTTTAGACAAGGACAGTTAGATAAGTTCAACATCACCATCCCCGCATCCCCTCCAGATACAATACCCATAAGTAATGACATTGACCTGAATCCAGCCACTCCTATAGAGTCACACCCATCTCCACTTCCTGCAACTAGATCGTTCCCATCAAGCGACAATACGACGCCTCCAGTCTCTCCTCCCTTAAAGTTTGCCAAATTAAACGGACATACCCACAGAAATGCCTGGGATGATGAGAATGAAGGCATCTCTATATCACATAAAGAATCGACTCCTGATTCGTTACATAAGGATATTGATACCAATGATGAGTCACATTCTGCTCCACCTTTTATTCCATTAGAAATTCTTGTGGAAGCGGCTTCGATGGACCCAATCGAAGACCCTATATCCGCTCACTCAATAGAGAAGTTCCATGCTGAATACCTCTCCAGCCAGGACAATAGACGATTCATAAAACAAAACTCGCATATACTTAGGTCATTCAATTTACTCAAACTTCCTCCATTGCTGATTGAAGAGTTTCTTCTTCGTATAAAGACATACTCTTCGTCGATTTCGATCTCGTCATATATTCACTCGGCGTCCATGATGTTCAAGCTCGCAATTCTACTTGATATTGTACCGTTAACTCCAATAAATGTGTACAGGTTTATTCTCGCTTCCATTAGATGTTCTACCAAGAAATTAGAGGACGTTTATCAGAAACAGAAGACCTTTGCTACAGTTGGTGGGGTATCATCCAAAGATCTTTTGAAAGTAGAAGTTGGATTTCTTTACTTGTGTAATTTCAAATTGATTGTTAGTGAAGGTATACTTAACAACTATTTGAAAACACAATTTCTAGAATTAAGAGAGTTTTGTCATGACAACTTCGTTGATACATTACCCCAAGTTGTAATTGAATCAAAATAAAACTAATATCTTTGCATACTAACATTTAAGAATGTGTCACACATTTTGACCTTTATTTCTAAAATCTTATAATTGTAGATAATGAATATCATACTAGCTAATACTGCTTTAAAAGAATGAATCGCAATTGTGATATCAATTGTAGTACGTATACATGTATACGAAGACATAAATTAACAAGAGCCAATTAAAAAAATATGCGATTTGTGTGGATCGAACACACGACCTTCAGATTAACTGTGACTGAATCTC